>CM040799.1:2240000-2280000 GCA_022829025.1 Squalius cephalus
GGGTTAGCGGTAGCATTAGCCATCAGGCAAGTGTTATTTAAATAAACTCCTGATGTACTTACAAACTTTCCAATGCCTCGTTTTATGAGTACAGAACCTGTTTGTACTACTGTAGAAGTTTGGTGCCATTCTGGGCATTATTAGTGCGGTAATTTACCAGATACAGCCTTGGATCCATTAGCGCCTGCACTAAACCATCCAGCTGATCTCTCTAAATAAGCTCTAACTTTAATAATGTTTGACCAAGGGAATAAAGGCTTCTGGGGGGAGTTTGGCTCGAGGTCATGGTGCAAAGGACCCTAGGTTGATTTTACTCCAAACCGTCCCTTTAAGTGAGTTGCTAGTGGAGTTAGAAAAATAATCCCTATGTTTTCCCTATTTTTCCAGACGCCACTGGCAGATATTTTGTCTTGTTTTAAGCTTAAACTCACTTAAATTTGATGCATTTTTTCATATAACAAGATACAGTATATGAGTAATATCTCAAATGCAAATTATCAGTAAATGTATCTTGATTTAAGAATGTTAGATATTTATAATGGAAAACAAGTGGATAATTTTTTGCAGAGTTAAACTCAATGTCTGAATGTCTCCACAGTGAAAAGAACTGGTGTAGAGAGCGAAGGCCATGATGTTTGTCCTCAGAGTTAAGGTCGACTTTACTAGAACCACAACAACGCCAACAATTCTGAACTAAGACTGATGCCAGGAAGACTAGAATCCTGCTTTATTGCACTTTGATCATTTAATTCCCATTGGGAATGGAAGAACTGGGAACGAGGCCAAATGAAGTCCGTTTCCCATTTCCTCACTGATTAGTGCCGTTTGAGAAGCAATTTCCTAATCTGACAACAGATATCAGTGCAGACGAATTACAAGCCGCTTGTGTTCAGTGTCACAGAGCCTGATGTGTGTTGTCTGAACGAGACGCCAGCGGAACCAGTCAGAACCAGTCTGCAGATTTGAGTTGACTGATTTCAGAAATCGCATAGTAAACTCAAAGCTTCAGAATTTGATTCAATCCCTTGGGATTTTTAATGATTTTATAACACATCTGTTCTATACTATATATTTTTAAAACTAGAATCGGTGTGTCCCAAATCGTAGCATGTCAAAATGAGTATTCCAAAGGGTACGGATGTGCAGATCCAAATTTTTCACATTTTTTAAATGTTACTACTAGTTTCGGAATGTTCAGAGAACGTTCAAAAGTATCATTCCCATAATGTTACTTTTGAAAAATGGAATGTTCAATGTATCAATTTTTTTTTTTTAAACATTTAAAAAAACTGGACATTTTTAATGTTCCGAGAACATTCTGGGGAAAAAAATGGTTTTATAACATAATAAGAACATTAGTGAAACGTTCTTAGAACAAAGATAGAAAATGAGTGAGGCGTTCTAGACGGGCCATAGAAGAACCATTTTTAGTTCCCCAAAGAACCTTTCAATGAGCAGTTCTTTTTTTTTTCTAAGAGTGAAGAACATTTTAACTATCTGAAGAACCTTTTTCCACTTTAAAGAACCTTTAGTGGTTTCATGGATGTTAAAGGTTCTCCATGTAACCATTGATGTCAATAAATAACCTTTATTGTGTAGAAGAAACATTTTTGGTTCCCCGGAGAAATTTTCACTGAAAAGTTCTTAAAAAAAACAAACATTTTTATAATCCAAAGAAGCTTTTGCGCAATGGAACGGGTCTATGGATGTTAAAGGTTCTTCACGGATCGATCCCAATAAAGAAACTTTATTTTTTAAGGGCAGTTCTTAAAAGTACATTTGGTAACACTTTATTTTACAGTGTCCTTACATGTACTTACCATAGTACTATGAGTAAATTATGCATAATTACATGTAACTAACCTTCAACCAAACCCTAATCCTACCCTAACCCTATAGTAAGTATATGTTGTTGTTAATTATTATTACTCAATACTTAAATATATAATTACACTGTAACAATGACACCTTAAAATAAAGTGTAACCAAACATTTTAATCATTTAAAGAGCCTTTTTCAACTATAAAGAACTTTAGTGGTTCCGTGGATGGTTCTTCATGGAACCATCAATAACAATAAAGAACCTTTATTTTCGAGAGTGTAATGGCTAGTATTGCCCTCAACCTATTGCGCTTCGGATGAGGATTTGATTAGAACTACAAACACGAATAAAAAGCATTAAAAACTACAAACATGGCGGAAGTGTGAAATTGATGGGTAAGTAGAGAGGTATAAAGGGTTTGAGTGATGAAAATTATATTTTAATCTGCAACAACTTTGTAAACTTATAAAGATACGTTTGTTCATTAACTTTTAAATGCAAACACATGCGGAGAGTTTTCAGCATTGCAGATCAGCGTACTTCATTTCTACAATTGTGGGCGTAAAGTGTGAGTTTGTTGTGCTCTGAATGACTTGTCTGCTAGTGTTTTAAAATCTGTTTAGATGTGTAAAGTCGTGTAGTGTATTCCAGCCTTTAGTCAGGATGAGAGACGAGAAGGTTAAATCTGTGAGCACTAACCCTCTTGATTTGTGTTGATCTGAAGATGTGTGTGAAGCGTTGGATGGAGAGAGCGGCACAACACACAGATCAACCGAGAGGATTCCTTCCGCCGCTTCCGTTTTGATATAAACATCAGGAACGATAATCCTGTGAGCTTTGCTTCTGAGAGACGGGGCTTTCCCGCAAACTCCCATGAGAGTCGCTGTTGACATTAAAGCTCTTTGTGTGTGTCTGTTCATCCTCACAGACCTCACAGAAACTGTCATTCATCTTCAGTTATTAAACACAAGTGCAGTTCAGTTTAACACAGAGAACCAGGGAACCCAGCTAACAGGGAACGTTCTGCGAGGAATGCGTTCTTCCAGTAATGTTAATAGAATGTGCGTTCATTTTTGAAATGTTTCAAATGTTTTAAATGTTTCATTCCCAGGATCTTTGCAAAATGATCAAGCTTTTAACTTTTGGACCTGGATGGAATGTAAGCAAAATAATTTTACAACATGCATTTGTTAGCTGAACTGGTCTTCGATAGATTTTGCAAAACGTTAAACATTTATAATTCATTCATGGAACTTTTTGTTGTAGTTGGATGTTCATCTAACATTTTTTAAATATTACTACTTGTTTCGGAATGTTCAAAAGTAACATTCCCATAATGTTACTTTTGAAAAATGGAATGTTCCCTTAACATTTGAATAACCAAGAAAACATTATTTGAATGTTCCGAGAACATTCTGAAATAATATTGTTATAAATGTTCCTTCAAAAATGTTAATAGAATGTTCGTTAATTTTTTTAATGTTTCAGAACATTCAAAAGTAACATTCGCATGATGTTTGCAAAATGATCAAATGGAATGTTCGCTTAACATTTGCATAACCAAAAAAAAACGCTCTGGATGTTTTGATCGATCAGAGAACTTTCAGAAATAGCGTTAATGGGAATGTAAGCAAAATTATTTTACAACATACATGTGTTAGCTGAACTGGTCTTTGATAGTTTTCACAAAACGTTAAACATTTATAATTCATTCATGAAACATTTTATTGTAGTTGGACGTTCATCTAACATTTTTTAAATGTTACTGTACTTGTTTGAATGTTCAAAAGTAACGTTCCCATAATGTTACTTTTGATAAATGGAATGTTCCCTTAATGTTTGAATAACCAAGAAAACATTATTTAAACGTTCCGAGAACATTCCGAAATAATATTGTTATAAATGTTCCTTCAAAAATGTTAATGTTCATTTCATCAAAGAACCTTCAGAAATAGCGTTAATGGGAATGTAAGCAAAATTATTTTACAACATACATGTGTTAGCTGAACTGGTCTTTGATAGTTTTCGCAAAACTTTAAACATGTATAAGTCATTCATGGAACTTTTTGTTGTAGTTGGACGTTCATCTAACATTTTTTAAATGTTACTACTTGTTTCGGAATGTTCAAAAGTAACATTCCCATGTTACTTTTGAAAAATGGAATGTTCCCTTAATGTTTGAATAACCAAGAAAACATTATTTAAACGTTCCAAGAACATTCAGAAATAACGGTTTCACAACTTAATAAGAACATTAGCAAAACGTTCTTAGAACATTAGAGGTTGTTAAACGAGGGAGTCGTTTTGGACGGGCCGTTCGGCATAATAATATCCTCGTCTTCACCCTTCCCCTAGGAACAGATATTTCAGGGCTGTTAATGATAAGGATAATGATACTCTGTGTATTTATCTTAGATTATGTGGTCGTTATAAGATTAATAACCCGGGGCGGCGAGTCTGCGGTCGACTTTCAAACAGAGGCAAGTCCGGGCAGCGTCCGTGAGCGCGCTTGTGTTCGGAGCGAGTGCATTCCAGCCCGGCGTGTGGAGAGAAAAGCACTGGATCTGGAGTCTGATGAAAGTGTCTTGGGCGTGTGTGTGTTTGTGTGTGTGTTCGTTCTGTCAGATAATGAGCCGGGGCTTCAGGGGCACAGTCGTTTGGCACTCGCTTCGTTTCCTGCAAAAATAACGTGGTCGTCTTCTCTCCGTCTCCTGTAAGTCCTGTGATGAAGCGCAGAGCCGAGGGGTTTGTCGGAGACGAGTTTAGGTTGTTTTGAGCTCATCGGAGGAAGTGCCTCGTGCGGTTACGGCAAATATTCCACAGTCAGGATCACTTTAGTCGCTAGTCGTCCATTTGCAGATTGATTCCCTCTCAATAAACACAGTGGCTCTAGTGCTCTAGCAACCTGATCAAAACTGTTTATTCTGCTTGAAAATAGTCCTCATTTTCAGTGAGAATTAAAGAAGAGTGTAATTTTAGTATTGTTATGACCCAGTCTGTTGTGATTGGTCTAAGTTACTCTGCTGTGATTGGTCGGCTGGCCCAGTCTGTTGTGATTGGTCTACTCTGCTCTGATTGGTCAGATGGTCCAGTCTGTTGTGATTGATCTACTCTGCTCTGATTGGTCAGATGGTCCAGTCTGTTGTGATTGGTCTACTCTGCTCTGATTGGCCAGATGGCCCAGTCTGTTGTGATTGGTCTACTCTGCTCTGATTGGCCAGATGGCCCAGTCTGTTGTGATTGGTCTACTCTGCTCTGATTGGCCAGATGGCCCAGTCTGTTGTGATTGGTCTACCCTGCTCTGATTGGTCAGATGGCCCAGTCTATTGTGATTGGTCTACCCTGCTCTGATTGGTCAGATGGCCCAGTCTGTTGTGATTGGTCTACTCTGCTCTGATTGGCCAGATGGCCCAGTCTGTTGTGATTGGTCTACACACTCTGCTCTGATTGGTCAGATGGTCCAGTCTGTTGTGATTGGTCTACTCTGCTCTGATTGGCCAGATGGTCCAGTCTGTTGTGATTGGTCTACTCTGCTCTGATTGGTCAGATGGTCCAGTCTGTTGTGATTGGTCTACTCTGCTCTGATTGGTCAGATGGCCCAGTCTGTTGTGATTGGTCTACTCTGCTCTGATTGGCTAGATGGCCCAGTCTGTTGTGATTGGTCTACTCTGCTCTGATTGGTCAGATGGTCCAGTCTGTTGTGATTGGTCTACTCTGCTCTGATTGGCCAGATGGTCCAGTCTGTTGTGATTGGTCTACTCTGCTCTGATTGGCCAGATGGCCCAGTCTGTTGTGATTGGTCTACTCTGCTCTGATTGGCCAGATGGCTCAGTGTTACCATTTTTTCCTATTACTTAAAACTATTTAAAAAAAAAAAAAACAATTTTAGTGAAAAATAACACTGGTGTATCAACGTTACAGCAGAACTGTGTCTATCTTTAATAAGCCCGTATGATATATGATCAGTTTCCTGCTGATATTGATAACGATGCAGTGTGTGTCTTTGTTATCTCAAGTGAACGTCTCTGATAAACTGCACACACGTGATCTTATCAGCTCTAGCTGAATCTGCCTCTCTGTGTGTTCACGTGTGTTTTCTCCTGCTCTCCCGCATGCAGCGAGGCATCATGGGGGCTGAAGTGAGTGAAAGCGGAGCGTTTGAGCTCAGTGCTGGTGCGGGTGAGTTCAGATGACAGCGCGCCCCTATAAAACACAGTAAACTTCTCCGGTTCACCAAACCATGAGACATTAGTGCAGTGAACGAGCGACTGTCATACATTACAGCAGTGGGTCTCCACCTTTAACATCACTAACAAAACAAAAAGTTTTCATTTTTGACCAAAAATAGCATTCGAATTTTTGGTTTGCCCAGATTCATTTTATCACGTGACGGATGAAGCTGTGCTTCTCAGATGAATTAAATGTGCAGTTTAGTTCATTATAATTATGCTGTACATGATTATACGGTTAGTTTTTTTACATTTTCATTTAGCATGTTTTTTCCTGCATTCTGTGACTGAATCATTTCTCTCTACACTGAAAATAAATGATGTAGGATTTACTTTGAAACAGTTTTAACTAATTTATTTACATTTACTTAAAAAGCAAAATGACTGAATGAAGATATTAAAGGATTAGTTCACTTCAAAATGAAAATTTCCTGATAATTTACTCAACCCAATGCCATCCAAGATGTTCATGTCTTTCTTTCTTCAGTGGAAAAGAAATTCATTTTTTTTAGGAAAACATTTCAGGATTTTTCAACCTTTCCAACGTGATGACGCAATGCGTGATGCGTCTCAGACCAGCACAAGATGAACAATTGTGGTTAAAAAGTATATACATTTTTATTTATTTTTTAGAAAATGGCCGATCGTTTCGCTAGACAATTATTTCTCGACTGGGATCGTGCAGAGCCCTTTGAAACTGCATTGATTTGAACTTCAACATTCTGGTTACCATTGAAGTCCATTGTGTGGAGAAAAATCCTAAAATGTTTTCCTCAAAATACTTAATTTATTTTCCACTGAAGAAAGAAAGACATGAACATCTTGGATGGCATTGGGGTGAGTAAATTATCAGGAAATTTTCATTTTGAGGTGAACTAATCCTTTAAGTCTTTCTAAAATAATGATCAAAATGAAGTGAGTTTATGCTTAAAACAAGAACAACAAATATCTGTCAGTAGGGTTAGAAAAATAATCTTGTTTTCCTTCTGAAGTAAGATTATTTTTCTGACTCCTCTGGCAGATATTTGTTCTTATTTTAAGCATAAACTGACTACATTTTCCAGAAAACAACACTAAATATCTTCAGTAACTTTGCTTCTCCAGTAAATGTGTCTTGATTTAAGAAAGATTAGATATTTGTGCTGGAAAAACAAGACAGAAACACTGAGGAAGAACATCATGTTACGCAGTGTGTGAGTGTCACTGCTGTCACACTGCATTCAATCTGTTGTTTGTCTCATATTTCATCTGATGGATGTTTTCATTCTGTTCCTCATAAGATGTCTCATTAAGAGGTCATAAATCACATCACAACATTGTGTTTGTTTTTAATAATGCAGTTCAATGCTGGATTGAATGCATTCATACGAACTACACTGTACACGGAACAAGTACCGATAATTGTTCTTTAACCCTAAAGCACAATGCAATGCTCACTGCTATTATGGTTTTTGTGGTGATTTCATTTGTGAGTGTGAGAGTATATGTGTGTCATTTTGCTCATTACAGACAGTAAATATTGTGTGAGGTCAAGGGTCATGCATGCAATCACTCAGGAGTGTGTTTCCTGAAAGAATCGTTATGGTTGTGATTTCTGTCGTTAACAACATAGTTCAATGATTTGGCGTTTCCTGAAACCAGCAAACATCATTGCAAACTTCCGTGGTTGGAACTGCAGCTCTCGATAATAATTTAAAGGATAACTCTCGCCAAAATGCAACCTAGGGTCTTTTTGTTAATCTACCCGAGGCAAACTTTCATTTAAAAGCATAATTAGAATGGAAACGCCACTTTTAAGTTTGACCGTATTTTTGTTTTCGGTCAAATTGCCTTGTGAATGGGGCACGACTATGATCACATCAAAATCGCTATTTTTAAAACACTAATGCGGCTCGACACAACATGAAACTGTGCTGGAAGTCTCACCAGGGGCTCTACACATGAACTCCAGCATTGAGAACAGTGTTTGTGTACACAGAGTTTACTAAAAAGAAAGATTTTGATCAACTCACTGTCTCTGTGTCCGCCGGTGTTTTGACAGTCAAAACTAGTCGATCTCCGAATGCGAATGAACTGACTCTGAATTTTAGTATTGCTTCTTATATGAGGATCCTTTTTCAAATACAGGATCAATATTGATTTTCACAAACGACAAAACAACTAATTATCCGTGAATTTATATTGAAACTAAGCTTTAGGAGCTTTCCATCTTTACTCTCCTCTCTGTTACGTTGCATTCGGAGATCGACTATTTTTGACTGTCAAAACACCGGCGGACACAGCTTCAGTGAGTTGATCAAAACCTTTCTTTTTAGTAAACTCTGTGAACACAAACACTGTTCTCAATGCTGGAGTTCATGTGTAGAGCCGCTGGTGACACTTCCAGCACAGTTTCATGTTGTGTCGAGCCGCATTAGTGTTTTAAAAATAGTGATTTTTGATGCGATCATAGTCGTGCCCCATTCACTCCCATTCACAAGGCAATTTGACCGAAAACAAAAATACGGTCAAACTTAAAAGTGGCGTTTCCATTCTAATTATGCTTTTAAACGAAAGTTTGCCTCGGGTAGATTCACAAAAAGACCCTAGGTTGCATTATGGCGACAGTTACCCTTTAATCGATGTAACTTTGCCTCTACCCACCCACCACACCTAAGATCCAGTTTCCATTGGTTGAACTTTCACATGACACTGGAAAACACTGTGCCATGATCGCAGCGCTGTCGGATTCTGGAAGTCCAATGGCTTTAGCGAAGTAGCGTGTCAATGACACTCCGTGATCTACACGTTGTCTTTAATATGGCGTTGTCTTTAAACACCTGCTCTAAATAAAGATGTGCTACTATGATTTACTAATGTTTCGCTAAGTTACAAACCAAAACGTGTATGTGAAAAGCATCATGTGTTTAATGATTACACTTGTGTTGGCGGCGCATTTTCAAACACAAATACTTGGTATAGTTTGATCTCTAACTGAAAACAAAAATGCTTGGTTGAGCATTTGCTTGCATGCAATTTAGGTTTAATTTATTGTAGGTTCAGTTATAGTTTTTATTTATTTTCTAGTTAAGAATTTTAGTGCTTTAACTGGAACTTATTTCACTTTAATGCCAAGGCAGCATTTCAAATTTTCGCTTAGTTTAAGTTTTTCAAATAATATTTATATTTTAATTTTATTTCAGCTTAATTTCAATTTAACAGAAATAGATTTTTTTCTTTTCCTTTTTTTTAGTTTTAGTTAACAATAATAACCCAGAATTGGGCTTTGCGTTACCAAGAAAAACAATACTTTAAAACCTTTTAGCAGCTCAATTTTGAAACACAGCGTCAAATTTGGAACACAACTTGGTTGGACATATGGCTTTGATTTGTCAAATATATATTTTGTATAAAATAAAAAATGTTTAGTTTAGTTAGTGCGTAACTTTTTTGCGCATTAATTTTTTTAAGTGCAATAAACTTAAATCAAGATACATTTACTCAAGAAGCAAAATGACCTAAAAATGTATAAAAATGAAATGAGTTTTTGCTTTAAACAAGAACAAATATCAGCCAGTGGCGTCAGAAAAATAAACTTAATTCAAAGGAAAAACAAGTTTATTTTTCCGACCGTATTGGCAGACATTTCACTTGTTTAAGCAAAAAACTAGCTTAACTGTTTTTTAAGAAACTAAAACTTAATATCTTCAGTCATTTTGCTTCTCCAATAAATGTATTTTGATTGAAGAATCTATAGATATTTGTCCTGACACACTAAGAAAGTGTTTGATTTCCACAGTTGATCATATGGCTTTGATTTGTCAAATATATATTTTGTATAAAATTAAAAATGTTTTGTCAACTTAAACTTCTATAACTTGTTTGTGCATTCATTTTTTGAAGTGCAATAAACTTAACTGGTTAAATCAAGATACATTTACTCAAGAAGCAAAATGACCTAAACATTTATCAGAATTAAATGAGTTTTTGCTTTAAACAAGAACAAATATCTGCCAGTGGGATCAGAAAAATAAACTTAATTCAAAGGAAAAACAAGTTTAGGTTACACTATTTTAAGGTGTCATTGTTACAGTGTAATTATATATTTAAGTACTGAGTAATATTAATTAACTACATGTACTTACTATAGGGTTAGGGATTAGGGTTTGATTGGGGGTTAGTTGCATGTAATTATGCATAATACGATGGCAAGTACATGTAACATGGACACTGTAAAATAAAGTGTTACACAAGTTTATTTTTCTGACCCTATTGGCAGACATTTCCCTTGTTTTAAGCAAAAACTAGCTTAATTTTTGTAATTGTTTTAAGAAACTAAAACTTCTTCTAAATCTTCAGTCATTTTGCTTCTCCAATAAATGTATTTTAATTGAAGAATCTATAGATATTTGTCCTGAAACACTAAGAAAGTGTTGGATTCGCACAGTTGATCAGTTTTCACGTCTTTCTCTCTCGGCAGACTCTCTCTCATGGTGGAAGACAGAAACATGGGCGGGAAAGGAGGACGGACACCATCATGTCTCCTGCCTCTTCTGCTGGTAAGTCCCATCAACCCCGCTAACTCGAGCCGAGACAACAACCCGTCCAAACGCGACTACAAAGGTGTCTTTGAGCGTCATGTTAATCTGTCTCCCTGCGCTCGCCCTCCTCCTCCACGAACCCGTCTGGCTGCCTTCCCAGAACTTAATTTCCCTGCGCAGCGTCTTAATGATAGGCTTTTAATGCCCTTCCAAAGAGCTGTGAGATACTCAAACGACAGGTTAGCTGCAAGTGAGAGGAGATCTGTATAATCCCGCTTATTATGACTAAATCGGCCCTTAGTGTCAATTGAGCCTTTGTTGAAGGGGAAACTGCTGCCATTTCATAACCTCTGGAGCGTTATATCTATAGAGCGTTATAGCATGAAACTAACGTGCCGCTTCACCGCCCCGATATACATTCAGTGACTATAGAGAGACTTCTAAAGCACCATGATGTCATGTCTAATGATCTAGAACAAGTCAACTCTATACACAACCACACACATGCTTAGCACAATGCACAGAATGAGGTGTTTTTGTCTTGGTTTCCAGTACAAATATCTACGAGAGAAAATCGTTATTTGCAACGAAACGATCTGTGTCGTGAAAAGAGATGCACAAACTAGTTGTCACACACATGGTTTGAAACTTTCCACACATGCCAGCATGACCAAACTTAGTGTATTTACTAGTTATCAACACTAAATAGAGAAAAATTTGTGCCTAAATTTAAAAATCTTTGGAAGATATCACTGAACATTTATTTAGCCATCGCAAAAGTTAATTATTTTTTTCATCTCTGTTTTTTGTGGTTATTTAAAATTAGACAAATCTGATATTATTTTAATCTCCAATCTGTCATTTAACAGTTGAGATCGTTCTTTAATGCTGATCTAACCAGCAGAAACACTCGCCGGGTTTGGCGGGGCATGTTGTCACACTGCGTTACAATGAGCATATTAGAACTTTGATATTATATTCTATACTTTTATGAATTCTATTGAGAAACCATGAGAAAAAGGCGATTAAAGACTGAGAGTCAATGTTCAGAAATTATTTATTATGAATATGTTTTGAACTATGCAGTATAGCTGTGTTTTGCAGCGTGTTTGTTGTCAAACTCAAAAATTCGTTTATTTTTAGTTATTAAAAAATGCCATTATTTTACATGAAAAAGTTTTTTTTGACAAAATATTTTAGTTTGTCTTGTATATTTTATTTGATTAGATCAGATAGCGTTTTAATCTGTCATATCTGGTCATGTTACACTGAACCCACACCTATGGGGCATGTTGTCACAGTTCACTTCCATTCTTTCGAGGTAAATCAAGAAACAATTATACACCGTATTAATGAAACAAAACCACATAATTGTACTAGACGTGTGAACAAATAAATACTCTGAACCCTTAGTAGGTTTACACAGACTGAGAAAGTCTAAAAGCGTTAGGTTGTGCCCCGCTCTCCCCTAATAAACATGACTTGAGCTATAAATGTGTTAAAAACATGCTTTTGATTAAACATGCGACCGCTTCATCCATTACGCAGCGTGCAGGAGTGAACCACTATAGATGATGCATGATTTGCCTGCATTTCTGATTGTGAGGAGATCGGCAATAAAGGGGTCATATAATGCCATTTTTGTACAAGCTAATATGATTCTTTAGGGTCTAAATTAAAAGTTTGTAATATACTTTAATTAAAAATTCTCATTAGTATTGTAAGAAAACACTAATTTTACCTGGTCAAAAACAGCTCTGTTTTCAGCACGCCGTTTCAGTGCATGTGTCTTTAAATGATAATGAGCTTTGCTCACCCCGCCCCTCTGTTCTGTGCGGACACCATTTATAACACAATAACACAATAACCATAACGCGTTGTTCATTATAAACGTGGGATTATGAATTATATTGAGACGTTGTACATAGAAAACATGCCGTAATGTACCCTGAGTGTAAAAATAGCCGCATTCATCGTGAAGCGTGCAGCAAGCGATTTGCAAAGATTAATATAAAGATTAATATAAAGGTTAATAAAACGTTACACTCACTACTTCTTCTGGAGGTGCAGCAGGAACACGAATAGTTGGTACCGATCCTTTTTTCAGGAGTAGCTTCTTAGCAAAACCAGCTTTACTGACCCTCGTTTTCACGCAAACATGAAAGCATTGACGTTGATCGTGGGGAATATTCCCTTCGAAAACAAACTCAGCCACTGCGTCTTCAGCGGTTCGGATTTAGGAACATCAAAATGATGCTGTGTTCATTATTACACCCAAGAACACACACCACAATCGCTTAGACGCCATTCTGCTCATAGACAGTGCTCCAGCGTATCAACAATGTGGACTATAATGACCGCTCGCTCAGGGCGGGTCTGTGTTGAAACACTGCTGTCAATCAACAATCGTGGGAGGGGCGTCCGACCGTGTGGCGTCACATGGTCAGACGGCTCAATTTGAGACAGGGGGAAACATATAAGAAGATTAAAAAAAACCACTGGATGGATTTTTATCATTATATGATGGTTGTGTACAGGCACTGCCAACACACACTTCAGTACAATCAACTTGTAAAAGTGCATGTACCATTATATGACCCCTTTAAACTCATCCTGTGAACTGGAGCTAAACCACAAAGCATCTCATTGAGCCCGAGCCAATCAGCATCCAGCTCCGCCCACTCTGTGCATTCCTGCTCCAGTCGCAGCGTTTGGCCAATCAGCATCCAGCTCCGCCCACTCGGTGCATTCCTGCTCCAGTCGCAGCGTTTGGCAGCGAGTCTGCCGTGATTCATCTGTGTGTCGATCTGTGTTGAGTTACAGCGGCCAAACGCTTCCCGTGTGCTAATTCACAGCTGGAAACAACAGCAGACGAGGCAGCGAGAGTGTTGAAACGCCTGTGAGAGTGACAAAGCCAAAATCCACAAACAACAAACTTGTTGTTTCACCTCGATTCACATTGGGTGACTTCATCCAGGGAACGTAATTTATGTTTGGGGAAATGAAACCGGAGGAGGACGGCGGAGAGCGGCGCGCCTGACTCTATTATTTGGTTTGGAAGCGCGATACGCTTGTCACTGATGTAACCAGATCACACACTCACATTCTTGTGGCAGCTGTTGTTGGTCCCATTAGTTGAGGTTTGTTAATGAGTTAATTTATAATGAGCACTACAGAATACACTAATAGCCAGAGTCTGGGAGATTACATGGCCTTTAAAAACTACTTATTTTAACGATCTAGTTTAAGAGTGGATTCACTTAGAGCGTGTCCGAATCCACTTTTGCTAGTTTAACGACGGGAAAAATGGTCGGTGCTCCCGGCGCTGGTCTAAAAGGGTCGTCCCTATTCTCTTAATGAGGAATGGGTGTGTTTTGTCTATTCTCTTAATGAGTAATGGGTGTGTTTTGTCTATTCTCTTAATGAGTAATGGGTGTGTTTTGTCTATTCTCTTAATGAGTAATGGGTGTGTTTTGTCTATTCTCTTAATGAGGAATGGGTGTGTTTTGTCTATTCTCTTAATGAGTAATGGGTGTGTTTTGTCTATTCTCTTAATGAGTAATGGGTGTGTTTTGTCTATTCTCTTAATGAGGAATGGGTGTGTTTTGGGCGTAAATAAATCAATCAGAGTCTCTTCTACGGGACGAGCCGGATTCCACCATATCTTTACGTACAAAAAATTTTTTTTTTACATTGTAATCCTTTTATTTTTTAATATTTGGCTAGTTTGTGATGCTGTGTGTGTCTGTAATAAGCAGAGTGTGTGTGTGTGTGTGTGTGTGTGTGTGTGTGTGTGTGTGTGTGTAATAAGCAGAGTGTGTGTGTGTGTGTGTGTGTGTGTGTAATAAGCAAAGTGTGTGTGTGTGTGTGTGTGTGTAATAAGCAGAGTGTGTGTGTGTGTGTGTGTGTGTGTGTGTGTGTGTGTGTGTGTGTGTGTGTGTGTGTGTGTGTGTGTAATAAGCAGAGTTTGTGTATGTAATAAGCAAAGCAGTGTGTGTGTAATAAGCGGAGCGTGTGTGTAATAAGCAGAGTGCGTGTGTGTAGTAAGCAGTATGTGTGTGTGTAATAAGCAGAGAGTGTGTGTGTAATAAGCAGAGTGAGTGTGTGTGTGTGTGTGTGTGTGTGTGTGTGTGTGTGTGTGTGTGTGTGTGTGTGTGTAATAAGCTGAGAGTGTGTGTGTGTGTGTGTGTGTGTGTGTGTGTGTGTGTGTGTGTGTAATAAGCAAAGTGTGTGTGTGTGTTTGTGTGTAATAAGCAGAGTGTGTGTAATAAGCAGAGTGTGTGTGTGTGTGTGTGTGTGTGTGTAATAAGCAGAGTGTGTGTGTGTGTGTGTGTAATAAGCAGAGTGTGTGTGTAATAAGCGGAGTGTGTGTGTGTGTGTATTAAGCAGAGTGTGTGTGTAATAAGCAGAGTGTGTGTGTGTCATAATCAGAGTGTGTGTGTGTAATAAGCAGAGTGTGTGTGTGTAATAAGCAGAGTGTGTGTGTGTAATAAGCAGAGTGTATGCGCGTTGTGGACCCGCCTATAGGCGCACATACTAACACACTCTTTAAATAACAAACAATAATATTGCATTGACTTTAGAGCAGGTTTCAGTTGTTCTCAGTCTATTTCACAACTGTAACGCTCCAGCAATGCACCCGAACACACACTCGTTCTCAGACCAGCAGCACACAGGCGCACAGATGGGCGTAAATGCATTTGCTAATTCAACACCGTGGCGCAGGACGGGAAAATAAGCACAAAAACACTTGTGTCGTGAGTGTGTGATACGGCCCTGACACTACTTCAAACTTTAGGATTTCTCAAGCCGATCTGTTCATAACTCATCACAGCAGTGATTCACTCCGCAGCTTATGTTAGTGTACTAGTTTAAGATATTAAAGTCAGTCTGCATTTAATTTCCCCAAACTCTCGGGTTGTATTGTTTGCTGAAATAATAAATGTGTGTGTGTTGTCCGCAGGTGTCCAGCATGTCGTTTGTGAGAGCCGAGTACGCGAGTTGTGGAGAAAATGAGTTTTACAATCGCACAGTCAGCAGCTGCCAACCCTGCCCACAATGCCAACCGGGACAAGAGCCCTACATGGTGAGAAACACACGTTCACGGAAAAACATCCACTCTCACACACAACTGGATTTAATCTCATCCCAGAAATGATCTTTCCCAGAGAATGCACGGACCGATAAATTGTACACCTTCAATGCAATGTAAGTCGCTTTGGATAAAAGCATCTGGCAAATGCATAAATGTTCATGTTTGAAGGATCTTCGTGCATCTCAACAACAGATCATAGTGACCAGGAACACCTTATAAACATCATAACTCTGTCATAACAAACCAGACACAACTCCAGACAAATCAATCAAAGATCACAGCCAATCAGAGAAGCCTGTGGGCGGAGTCTCCCTGCAAACACACTGCACTCATAACCAAAGAGATAAGTACATAATCAAATTTGTTAATATAATAATATTACACCATTTTAACATTATTAAAAACTAGTGCTGTCAAACGATTAAAATATTTAATCGCGATTAATCGCATTAATGTACTAGTTAACTCGCAATTAATCGCACATTTTTATCTATTCTAAATGTCCCTTGATTTCTTTTTGTCACATTTTTTTTTTCTCATTTTAATGCTCTGATCAACATGGAAAAGTGGATCGGCTTGCTTTGTGCAGATGCTTTTTTATTGGCATATACTGTAGTGTTCAGTTTCACACTAATATTCTCACTCAGAGCAAATAATTGCATCAGAGAATTCGCATTCGCGTCAAGTGGTGTTTCAGACTGGACGTGCTGCGATGATCGCTCAGTTCACAACGACAGAACACACAGATCACTTTGGTCTTGTCAATGGAACCATTTGGCAACTTTTTAAAAGTAAACTTTCCATTCAGAATCTTATTGGCATTCATTTAGGCATCTCGCGCTCGCCATCCACTCAAAAAGTAACGCTAGCCTACTACTCTTCGGCCGGCTCGCAAGCCCAAACAAGTGTGTGTATGCGACGTGCCTGTTGTTTAGTGTCCGGTCTTGCTAGATCCGGTGTGGTGTTGTAGTTTTTCTAACGTTACTAGTTGTTGCAACAGCATGTGAAAAAAACGACTAAGTTTGCTAGGCCAAAAAGAACATTAATCTCGCGATAAACAAATTGACGCCGTTAAAATGGGTTTGTATTAACGCCGTTAATAACGCGTTTAACTGACAGCACTATTAAAAATACATACTGAGTGACTGAAAAAATCTTTATCATAGAATACTCGTGTTTTTTTACCCCTTTATTTTAAAGATCTGAGGTAAATTATCCATTGCCGCTTTCATTACAGCTGTAAACGGTATTCAAACTCGCATTAAATTCTTTTAACACACATAATCAGTATCTGAGATTATCAATGTCATATTTTGTCTAGAAATAGAAACAGTTGTTCAAATAGTATCACATATAGTCACGTTTAGCAGCTGATCAGGACAAACACTTTGTTTAACATCGAAAAGGTACACTAGCGTTCAAAAGTTTGGGGTTGATATGATTTTTTAGGTTTATATTTGATCAAAAATACGATAAAATATTGTTACAATTTAAAATAACTGTTTGCTATGTGATTATGTCTACATAAAATATGTGAAGCATATAAAAGCAACACAGCTGTTTTCAACATTGATAATAATCATAAATGTTTCTTGAGCATCAAATCATCATATTAGAGTGATTTCTGAAGGATCATGTGACACTGAAGACTGGAGTAATGATGCTGAACATTCAGCTACACTTTACTATATATTCACATAGAAAACAGCTGATTTACATTGGAATAATATTTTATTATTTTTACTGTATTTATGATCCAATAAATGCAGCTGTGGTGAGCATAAGAAAACAACTCAACAAAAACAAAAAAAATCAAAAATTTTTACTTTTATTTAGCTTTTATCACGTTGTGACTGGTTAGGATACGGTGTTACAGTAGTTCATGAGTCTCAGTGCACATATTTAACTCAGATGAGATCAGAAGACTGGAGATTTAGTGCTCGACGCATATATAAAATACTGTTATGATACTTTAATGGTGCTTTTTTAGACAGAAAAGAAAGCAGGTTTGGAGCGACATGAGACTCAGTAATGACCCTATGATAGAGGTGAAGTGTTGCTTTAAGAGCGGATGGTGTTTCTCGAGGCCACCCAGACCGCAGCGGCGTCACATGACACTTCAAAAGATCTCCAGTGTTTAAAGAGACACGTCTCAGCACTTTGAACAGCCGCAGGTTTGTCTCCAACACAAACCTCGTCCAAATCTGAGGACATTTTCACTGCTGATTAAAGTTAAACATGGTAAACGGAGCTGAGAATACTGCACTCTTTGTGGAAGATCAAAACAGTATTTCAGAATCAAATATGGAAGGTACACTGCAAAAATCATGTTCTTCCTCAGTGTTTTTGTCTGATTTTCTAGTACAAATATCTAAACATTCTGAAGTAAAGATATAAAGAAGCAAAATGGCTGAAGATAAATCAAGATACATTTACTAGAGAAGCATATTAAGTCTTGTTTTCTTCAAAATGCATTAAAAATGAAGTGAGTTTATGCTGAAAACAAGAAAAATATCTACCAATGTGGTCCAAAAAAAAAAAAAAAAACTTAATTCAAAGGGGAAAACAAGATTATATTTCTGACCCCATTGGCAGATATTTGTTCTTTTTTTTTTTTTTTTAGCAAAAACTTTCTTTTTGTTCTGGAAAACAAGACAAAAAAACTGAGTTTGAAAATCATTTTTCCATCCGAATCGTTCTTGTTTCTGGAAGCACGTGAAAAATAAAGCATATTCCAGCTAAAATATGCACCACAACTATTATTACACAAATAAGTGTATTTTTGCATAATTATACCTCAGTGATTTTTTTTGGAGTGGCACTGAAAATTACACGTACAATGATCCTGGCATCGTCTTTCTCACTTCTACTTTCGCTAACAACACCTTCAGCCTGTAATTGAAATGAGCTGTGATCTAAATCAAACTGTCTTTGATTTGATGCTCAGAAACATGTTTTTAAAGCACATGAAACGGATCTCTCGAGGCAGCAGCTTTCAGAGAGATCCTGCTGTAAATCATGACGGAAGAGGAGCTTCAAAGTCCCAGTGTTGAAATCCTAGAAGAGTTGAGAAGCGCTTGAGAGCGGTGAGCCAGACCTCGGGACTCCAGGGGGCGATAGAGTTTCCCAATGTGTCTTTAATCCAGACAGATTGAGGAGGGAAGAACCGAATTCGGCTTCGGAGTCAATATTACTGTATTACAGTAAGCACAGGGATTCATTCATCCACTGCTTTTCATTGTCTCTCTACTTGTATTCTGCACAATGAAAATAAAGTTGAATTTAATCTAATTTATTGATAATGCCCACACTCTTCAAAACCCAAAGAATTTTTTTTCAGTGATCAAGAAAAGGATGAGACTTGCGCTGGAATTGATACGGTTAAATCCGAAGCCATCGTTTCTGTTCGTATCACAAGAGCTGAGGAAGAGCTGAAACTGAGATATGATAATGGCCGTTTGGTTTCAGACACAATCCAACCAATCACAGCAGACTGAGTCATCTGACCAATCAGAGCAGAGTAGACCAATCACAACAGACTGAGTCATCTGACCAATCACAGCAGAGTAGACCAATCACAACAGACTGAGTCATCTGACCAATCACAGCAGAGTAGACCAATCACAACAGACTGAGTCATCTGACCAATCACAGCAGAGTAGACCAATCACAACAGACTGGGTCATCTGACCAATCACAGCAGAGTAGACCAATTACAACAGACTGAGTCATCTGACCAATCACAGCAGAGTAGACCAATCACAACAGACTGGGTCATCTGACCAATCACAGCAGAGTAGACCAATTACAACAGACTGAGTCATCTGACCAATCACAGCAGAGTAGACCAATCACAACAGACTGAGTCATCTGACCAATCACAGCAGAGTAGACCAATCACAACAGACTGAGTCATCTGACCAATCACAGCAGAGTAGACCAATCACAACAGACTGAGTCATCTGACCAATCACAGCAGAGTAGACCAATCACAACAGACTGGGTCATCTGACCAATCACAGCAGAGTAGACCAATTACAACAGACTGAGTCATCTGACCAATCACAGCAGAGTAGACCAATCACAACAGACTGGGTCATCTGACCAATCAGAGCAGAGTAGACCAATCACAACAGACTGGGTCATCTGACCAATCACAGCAGAGTAGACCAATCACAACAGACTGGGTCATCTGGCCAATCAGAGCAGAGTAGACCAATTACAACAGACTGAGTCATCTGACCAATCACAGCAGAGTAGACCAATCACAACAGACTGGACCATCTGACCAATCAGAGCAGAGTAGACCAATCACAACAGACTGGGTCATCTGGCCAATCAGAGCAGAGTAGACCAATTACAACAGACTGGGTCATCTGACCAATCAGAGCAGAGTAGACCAATCACAACAGACTGAGCCATCTGACCAATCAGAGCAAAGTAGACCAATTACAACAGACTGGGTCATCTGACCAATCAGAGCAGAGTGGGTTCTCGAAAAGGCGGGGTTTAGAGAGGCTGAATCTTTGAACAAACCGTTTCAGACGCTGTGAGAAAAGAGCCGATTCTGCAATGTATATGAGAAAATATCACAGGAATAAATTACACTTTACAATATATTCACATAGAAAACATTTATTTTAAATTGTAATATATATATATATATATTAAAAAATACTATATTTTTGATCACTTGGTGAGCAGAAGAGACTTTAAACATTAAACAATCTTACCGATCCCAAAACTTTTGAAGAGTAATGTTAAAACTGGACCATGCTCCGACTTATATGATGCAACTAATGTCAAACACGTAAAACATGCACAAAGAGTCCAAGCTTATTTTAATAACACATATTACACACGCCACTAGTTTAAGTTTCGCTTTAAATAAATGCGTTTAGGCTTGCAATGTTTTTAATTATACTATAAAGCTATAATTCATGTGTAACATTTTACAATAAGGTCTCATTATTTAACATTCGCTCATGCATTAACTAACATTAACAAATGTATTGTACTTGTTCATTACAGTATTCTTTGTTAATATTAGATAATAAAAATACAACAGTTCATTGTTAGATCGTGTCAACTAATGAACCTTATTGTAAAGCGTTACGAATTTACAGTTAAATTCAACGGATCGCATGTGGAGCGAGTGGAACTAAAACACGTTTAAAGTGTTTATAATGTTAGTAAATATTTGAGTATTTTGTCAGGAGTTTACATTATTTCTGAATGTAATAATAAAATATCACTTATACACTGATGCCACTTAAATGTTTTTTTGTTTTTCTTCTCAACAATGCAATTTTTGTCCCGGTGCGAATTATTTTCCGGGGAAAATACGGAACTGAAAAAAATTAATCATTTAAAAACTATTACAACAGTAAAAGGCACTGCATTCCTGAACAATTCAATAACGCTGGAGCCCTCGGGACAAAGATGATCTCGATTCAGTCGGAGGAGATAAAAGACCGCGCGTGTGTGTGTGTGTGTGTGTGTGTGTGTGTGTGTGTGTGTGTGTGTGTGTGTGTGTGTGTTCTTTCAAAAGTCAATAAACTGGAGCGAATGCATGTTGGGGGTAAATGTCAGGGCTTTTCAATAAGTCTTAAACCGGAGCAGATGTCGAGTACCAACATCTCAATCTCTTTTATCTTTGCTTTTCTCTTCATAATCGATACTGGAGGCCAAAAGAACAAAGAGATGCACCTCTGCCCACCAAAGACGCATCACAGACTCATTACGCTAATTAAGAGCTCAGCGCTCCAGCACTGACGAGAACATTTACAAATGACAAGAAAATAATAGTAAAGCTGGAACGGCCTCGGGAGACGTCCTGACGGAGCTTTCATCAGTCCTGACAGCTCCGCTTCAAAAGAAATATACAACTATTAAAAGATTTGAAGCATATTACATGGAGGAGTTGCAAAAGAATGATGTTCTTCCTCAGTATTTGTGTTTGCTTTGTCCATGTGTTCTTGTTTTAGACATAAACTCACTTAATATTGATCCATTTTGCAGTAAACAAGACTTAACGGTAACACTTTACAATAAGGTTCATTATAGTTAAAATGAACTAATAATGAACTGCACTTCTAAAGCATTAAGCATTAATTTCAACATTTACTAATACATTGTTAAAATCAACAGTTGTATTTGTAACATTAATGTGTTAACTAACATGAACTAACAATGAGCAATACATTTGTTACTGTATTTATTAATCTTTGTTAATGTTAGTTAATAAAAATACAGCCGTTCATTGTTTGTTCATGTTAGTTCACAGTGCATTAACTAATGTTAACAAGCACAACCTTTGATTTTAATAACGTATTAGTAAATGTTGAAATTAATATTAACTAAGATTAATAAATGCTGGAGAATTATTGTTCAATGTTAGTTCATGTTAACTAATGAACCTTATTGTAAAGTGTTACCGTTAAGTCTTGTTTACTGCAGAATGGATCAATATTAAGTGAGTTTATGTCTAAAACAAGAACACATGGACAAAACAAACACAAATACTGAGGAAGAACATCATTCTTTTGCAACTCCTCCATGTAATAATATCTTCAGTAATGTTGCTTCTCCAGTAAATGCATCTTGATTTAAGAACGTTCAGATATTTGCGCTGGATCGTGAAAGAAAAGCATCATCAAATATAAGAGTTTTAGTGTGTGTGTGTGTGTCACATGTTTTGGTCCCTGCATCATCATTCCCAGATTTCCATCTCTGTGATTTCAGAGTTTCCATCACTGCACTATTATTCTAACATGTGCAATATAATCAGAATAAGGATTGAGTGGATTTTGGATCTGGATTATGAGATGCGATGATATGTAAAGCAGAACGTCTCCAGATCTAATATGAATGCGGTCGGAGCCGAACGCTCCGCACTCGCGGGTGGGATGTTTCATCATCCGTGTTTTTCATTACTCTACAGGCGCAGGAGAGTTGGCAGGTCGAGTCTTTAGCGGTGAATATTCACTGATTAAAACCAACTGGGCTTTTAGTGAAGCGCAGTGACTCTTTCTGAAGGTCACGTCAGTTACAGCATCACAGATCAAGTGCTTTATTTCTACAGTACAGACTGATGCAGTAATAAACAGAATCAATGATGCAAACTTCATCAAATATGAGACCAATTCTGTGGTAAAGACGTTCAAAAAAGTGTCATTTCAGATCAATGTTGATTCATAGTGTCAAAAATATGTTCTAATAACATTTTGCTAATGTTCATGTGTGACCCTGGATCACGAGTCGCACGGGTTTATCTGTGGCAATAGCCAACAATACATTGTATGGGTCAAAATTATCGATTTTTCTTTTATGCCAAAAATCATTAGGATATTATGATCATGTTCCATGAAGATATTTAGTAAATTTCCTACTGTAAATATATAAAACATGTATTTTTGTGAGTGAATGCAGCACAATCGTGAACATAAATGAACAATTTTAAAGGAGATTTTCTCAATGTTTAGATTTTTTTGCACCCTCAGATTCCAGATTTTCAATAGTTGTATCTCGACCAAATATTGTCCTATCATAACAAACCACACATCAATGGAAAGCTTATTTATTTATCTTTCATGTGATCTTTAAATCTCAATTTCAGAAAAGTGACCCATGTGACTGGTTTTGTGGTCCAGGGTCACATATGAAAAACGTTCTCTGAATGTTCAAAACGTAAATGTTTTTAAAAAAACGAACATTCCAAAATGTAACATTCCATTTTGCAAACATTATTGGAATGTTACATTTGAATGTTCTTTCATCATTCCGAAAACAAGTAGTAACATTTAAAAAAAAAAATGATAAGCATCTAAATAAAACCTTCCAGAGAACATTATTAAAGACCAGATAACTCTGAACATAACTTTGAGAGAACCTCGCCAGATCGTTCTGAGAACATTCCCTGTAAACTGGAATTATTCAGATCTATTCCGCTCAGTTTTGCTCTCGGTTCAGTCAAACCAGTAATATTACTGAATATGAAGGGCCAGATTTACTAACAGCTCGCAGCACACACACTCTTTAAACGTTAAAAACTACTGTCAGGATTTACTAAAGACACACAGTGGAGAATTAGAGCGAGAACAGGGTTATTTATTGTGGCTGATATTATTGTTATTATACTATTATATTATATTATTTATGTGAGGATTTAATGAATCATGCGAGTTTGCTCTCGTCAGTTTACTGGTATTTACACCATTATTTACCACCCAATAAAAGCCCGTCTTAAACCAGACACTAATTTGCGCTGCTCTCTGTAGATTGTGTTGGTCATTATGGAAATGATCCGGCTGCGTCTGGTCTTTAATTTGAGCAGAACTTTTCACTCCCGTCAGGCTTTTATGGGATTTCACTCTGTTTAGTAAATCTGGCCCTTCATGTCTTTTAAACCCCTGTAGTGACACAGATCAGGCCTGCGGATCTTCACGCATGAGTTCTGCTGATTTGATCAGGTGTGTGTGTGTGTGTGTGTGTGTGTTTCAGAGCTGTGGTTACGGCACGAAGGACGAGGAGTATTCCTGCGTGGCGTGTCCGGCTGGGAAGTTCTCCAAAGGGAAGTATGAGATCTGCCGTCGGCACAAAGACTGCGACTCGCTGTACCGGGCCACGGTGCTGACCACGGGCACGCTGGAGAGCGACGCGGAGTGCGGACCGTGTTTACCGGGGTAAGAGACATCGTGAGGGAATAGAGTGTGTTCGACTACTTCAGTGGCGTTGGTTCCACTGGTTCCATTTCTTCCAGAGGGATTTCAGGAAAGTCTAAAGCGTTACAAGCCTTGAGCCGAACTAACACAACATTACAAACTCTGATGTGAAGCAAAGAAGTATTCACACACACTCATTTACACACACACTCACTCACACTTACACACGCTCACTCACACACACACGCTCATTTACACACACACACACACACATGCTCACTCACACACACTCACTCACAAACACACACACACACACACACACTCACTCACTCACTCACACACACACACACACACACACACACACACACTCACTCACACACACACACACACACACACACACACACTCACACACACACACACACACACACACACTCACTCACTCACTCACACACACACACGCTCACACACACACTCACTCACACACACACACACACACACACACACACACTCACTCACACACACACACACACTCACACACACACACACACACACACACACACACACACTCACACACACTCACTCACACACACACACACACGCTCACTCACACGCTCACTCACACACACACGCTCACACACACTCACATTCAAGCTCATTTACACACACTCTCACACACACACACACAAGTTCACTCACACGCACACACACAAGTTCATTCACACACACACACACAGTCTCACACACGCACACAAACAAACACATGATCACTCACACACACACTCACACACACATGCTCACTCACACACACACACGCTTACACACACACTCACACACACACTCACACACACACTCACACACACACGCTCACAAACACACACACATTCTCACACACGCTCACTCACACACATTCACTCACGCTCTCTCACACACAAACGGTCACTCACACACATTCTCACACACTCACTCACACACGCTCACACACACACGCTCACTCACTCACACACACACACACACTCACACACATGTGACGGCTTCACGCTGCTGTAGCCACTTAAAATGGAAGGTCTGGTTTCAATTGGCTTCAATGTAAATATACAAAGTGCAGCTTTTTAAAAGCACATTATTGAGTGTGTTTAACAGACTCTGTAGGACGCCTCAGGAAGTCTCGCCGGCTCTGTTTTCTGGGACGTAAAGTCTGATAGTGGGACATTTCCTTTGAGATTGTCCCGCATGATGGCTTTGATCAGAGTGTGTGCTGGTCTGAATCTGAAGGCCATTGATGTGTGTTTCGTGTCTGAGGGCATCGGTGGCGTCTCGGCTCACTTCAGATGAGACAAGAGTTCGAGAACTAATCCAATCGAGAACTCCGTTGTGTTGTTTTCTCTTTTCTGTCAGTTGATCTCAGACTCATCTAGTCTTTACATATTAAATGCATATGTGAATAAACTCCAGTTATTGAAAGTATTCCTGTGAGGTCAGACGCATGTGATGCTATTCATTAGTTGCTCTCGTTTATCGGCTTCAATATTAAAGGCATATTCATGCAAACCTGTATGACTTTCTCTGAAGAATGTTGGAAAAAGTTTCGGTTCCCATTGACTTCCATTATATGGACTAAAAATACAATGGAAGTCAATGGGAACCAAAACTGTTTGATTCAAAATCTCTTCTTTTGTGTTGAGCATAAAAACAGAAAGTCGTACGGGTTTGATAACTCAATAACTGAAGGCAGAATGAGGATTTCTGGGTGGATTGTCCCTTTAAGATCATTCACCTTTTTTTTTTTACTTTTAGTCACTTCATGTTTTTAATGAAAACCACATCCTTAAATAGATGTTTATTTATAGGTCATTTAATTATTAGCTGATATGTTCCACATAATTCCATAATTAAAACTGGTCAATCATATTGTTGTTCTTTAGTGAAGTGATTGGCTCTATATCTGTGATTGACGTCCACATCTCTGTTCTCGTATATTAATATCTCGTATTGTTAAAGCTGCTCATTAATGTGTTTTGGATGTTCAGATTCTTCCTGGTGTCTCAGTTTAATGTTCAGAGTCTCTAGAAGTGAGTCATTGGTGGTTAGAAATCTATGCAATGCAGCTTTTTTATTTATATAGAATAAGGGCCCTATCTCGCACCCAGCGCAATTGACTTTGTACAGCGACGCATGTTTCATTTCTATTTTGCACCCGACGCACAGCGGACTTTTCCCTCCACAGACGCACGTCGGTAAATTAGGGAATGAACTTGCGCTCCCGGGGGCGGATCAGCGAAAAGAGGAGGCGTGTTCCGGCGCAAACGTTCCCTGGTGCTATTTTGCAGTTTCAGAAAACAATTCCGCCACTGACCAGGAGAAACCTCGTCTAAAGTCAGTGGCGCGTTATTCAGAGGCTATTTTAAGGGCGCATGCTTGGCCATAATGTAGCGTGTGCACAACGCACAGACACTTTGCTTCTCTCATCTACACAGACGCAGCAGTTCTCATTTTTGCAAACCATACATTATTACAAGGAAAAATATTACCACATGAGGGAAATCATTGTTGTGTCCATGAAGATGTGAAAAAATAGGCATAAATCTAGCTTACACATTTACCCAAATTATCATACGCCTGTTTAACCGAAGCTAATCTGGGTGTGTTTCTCCGTCCCCAATGTCACTTCTCTGTGTTTTACGGCCCTGACGAGAACGTTGGTCTCCTCGGCTGTGAACCGCTCCTGGCAAATCCGCCGTTATAATAGCGATCCGCCATGGAACAAGCGCGCCTGCTCTTAAAGGGAATGTGAGATGTCGCTCTGATTGGTTTATTTCACGTTACGCCCAAACCACACCTATGAGTAATGAAGCTGCTTCAGACCAACCCATTTTAGATTTGCGTCGGTCCGCCCACAAAGTTACTTGCCTTTCGCGTTTGATACTTGCGTTTCAGATTGTTAAAATAGGGCCCTCTATCTATCTATCTATCAATCTATCAATCTATCTATCTATCTATCTATCTATCAATCTATCAATCTATCTATCTATCTATCTATCTATCTATCTATCTACAGTGATGAACGTGTCCTGCCTAAACCTTACACTAATTCTGTGTTTCTTTAGAAACGAACAGCAGTTTATCGAGTTCATATAAACCTCTTCTCCTTCAGGTACTACATACTGGAGAACCGGCCTCGAAACATCTACGGCATGGTGTGTCATTCCTGTCAAAACGCTCCACGCAACATCAAAGAGTGTGAGTGTCCTTCATCATTATTCATCATCATCATCATCATCATCTGCATCTCCACCTGTCTCCTGTTTGCATAAACACAGAATTAAATTAATTACATTCCTCACTGCAAAAAATGCTTTTCTTACTTAGTATTTTTGTCTTGTTTCCAGTCTAAATATCTAAAAATTCTTAAATCAAGACGCATCGGTAACACTTTATAATAACTGCATGCTATTAATCATTAGTTAAGCATTACTAAACAGTTAATTCATCATTTATAAAGCATTAATAGATATTAATAAGCAGTTTATAAAGCTATAAAGGCTTTATTCTTGATTTATAAGCATATCTATAATGTATTTAATAATTGTATTTTCATACTTTATTAATGATCAATTTATCATTTCTAAATGAAGTATAGCATTATTTGCAAACCAGTTACATTATTTACCATTATTTACAAACTAGGTGTTGTCATTGATTAATAAGATCACTTATAAAGTGTGAGTAAATGTAGTAAATTCAGGGAGTTATAAAGCATTTAGTAGTGGTCAGTTCACTATTTTGTGAGCTCATCTAAAGTGAGGACTAGTTATGCTTTGTGAATCATTTATGAAGGGGATTTAAAGACTCAGTTTTCTTCTAAACAGAAAAAGGAAACAAAATGATAAAATCTCCTTTATAAATGTTTTACAAGGCATAACTAGTCCTCACTTTAGATGAGCTCACAAAATAGTTAACTGACCTCTACTAAATGCTTTATAACTCCCTGAATTAATCATGAATTACAGTAGAAATACATGTTAATAAAGCATTTATTAACACACTAAGTAACTATTACTATATGTCTGAATAATAATATGTATTTAAACAGTTTATTAATCATTTACTTACACTTTCTAAGTGATCTTATGAACCACTGACAACTCCTAAATAACCGGTTTGTAAATAATGCAATACCTCATTTAGAAATGATAAATTGATAATTAATAAAGTATGAAAATACAATTATTAAACACATTATAGATATGCGAACAAAGCATTTATAACTGTATTTAGAAACTGCTTATTAATATCTATTAATGCTTTATAAATGATGAATTAACTGTTTAGTAATGCTTAACTAATGATTAATAGCATGCAGTTATTATAAAGTGTTACCGATGTGTCTTGATTTAAGAATTTTTAGATATTTGGACTGGAAACAAGACAAAAATATTAAGTAAGAAAAGCATTATTTTTATTTTTTTTGCAGTGCTGCTCTGGTTTACCGTAACACAGAATACTAAACCCAAACCAAACCGAACCAAAAACCAGAGTTCCCAGAGTTCCTTTAATGAAAGAAATATCAGGTCATCAATAAAGAGTCCGCCTGGAGTCCATCAGCGAGCGCGTTTGCGGTGCATGAATATTTTTAAGATTTATTTTCCTTCTCTTGGCCTTGGTTTAGTGTTTGGCAGATCGTTCATAACATGGTTGACTCACTGATTAACAGCGCATACCTGAAGCAGTGAGTGAATGGAACAAACCGCAGGCGCGCAGTGACAGAAGCGCTCGCGACCCGCGCAGAACACTCAGATTTAAGGCCGTTTAATCCGCTAAAACATTGCAGAAAGTAGCAGCGAGTATTTTTCATTGCTGAATTAGTGCAGTAAATAATGCCGTCTGGTTTCCATTCTAGGTTTTGGGGGGTTTGATTTTATTTAGGATAAAAAGTCATCGTTTGCGGAAGAGAGGGAACAAATTAACTCCAGGTTTCACCGACGGAGAGAGAGCCAGGCTTTTTATTGTTTTGTTTTGCTAATTTCTTTTCTTTTTTTTTATATATATCACAGTTTGTTCTCCACCAGATTTCGGCCTTGATGCACTGCAAGTCTGTGATGTTTCTTCAGAAAAGGAGGAAAAGAGAATTAAACTGAATGAAACCTTATTGTAAAGTGATGCAATTAATGAAAAACAATAATCATCTTGTTTTCCTGCATATCTAAACATTCTTACATTACAAGACAAATATTTGTGAACGGAGTAAGAAAAATAATCTTGTTTTCCCTTTGAATTAAGTTTATTTTTATGACCTCATTAGCAGATATTTTATTCTTGTTTTAATCTTAAACTTATTTAATTGTAATGTTTTGAATATCATCAGTCATTGTTCTTCTCCAGTAAATGTATCTTGATTTAAGAATGTTTCGATATTTGTGCTGGAAAACAAGACAGAAACACTGAGGAAGAACATCATTTATTGCAGTGCATTAACTAATAACTTTTGTTTTTAAAGATGCATTAGTAAACGTTGAGATTAACATTAACTAAGGTTGATAAATGCTGTAGAAGTGTTGTTCATTGTTAGTTCATGTTAACTAACTAATTTTAAAAATGTAAAGTATTGTTTACCAATATTTGTAATATATCAAATCATGCACTTTAAAAAAAAAACTATTGCTCCGATTGGTTATCACAACTTAAAATTTAACATTAGAATAAGTAATAATGTGTTGTTTCAGCTTAAAGTGTTTGTGCTTGACTTAAAATTTTAAGTTTAGTTAACTTCAGTTTAGTTTAGTTGGATATTTCAACAGCTTTTAAGTCAAGCACAAAGACTTTAAGTTGAAACAACACATTATCATTTCTTTTGCATGCACAGTGTGTAAATCCGAGAGCTGAAATGTTTTTTGAACATCTTTGTGAAACACGTCTGCGCCGGTCCTGGGGTTTTTGCTGCCTCTTTAATTGTTTTCTATATTGTGTGGTGACAGAAATTAAGTAGGTGGGAATGATATTTAATTAAAAAAGGTAACAAACGGGCCTTTTAGAGCTCTGAAACTATGCAGAGAGTCGCTCGGGTGAAGACATGCTCACACTCGCCAGGTAATCTGCAAATTATGCTCGCCCGCAGCGCAGGTTGTGTCCAATAATTAAGAGTTTTGAGGAAATAAAAAGATTATTAACTTGCTGCTGCTTGCTTTGCACTTGAGTGAGACTCATGCGTTCTCCGTCCACCAGCGGACCTCACACACGCCGACATGTGATTCCAATAAAAGCGCATAAAGTCTCTGTTAGCGTCGCATGTTTTGCTGTTCTCAGTCGCCGCCGGTCACGTATAATGCGATCGAGCTGAAACCTTCTGATCATGTGCATTTAAAAAGACAAGATGGGCTTTATTTAATGATGTCGTTGAGTGATGTTTCTCCTGTGACATCAGATTTATAATGTATTCTAATGAACAGCCCTAGAGCCGTAATAATGAGCGAGTCAGACCTCAGCTTTCTGCCAAATGACTGATCGGGTTTCAGCGAACCGTCCTTACGGCATTTATTTCATTTACAATGTGTTTGACACTCTCAATGAGAAAGAAATAAGCAAAGACGTCAAACGTATGAGAACTTTGACAAATTGTGGTGTTCGTGTGGGAGCTGTTTGCTTTTCAGATCAGCTGGTCATAATTAAATCAATACTTCGAGCGACTCGTGGAGCTGGAGAAAGTAGATTAAAACACTTTTGAAGAGGCAGATTTGTGTTTGAGACCATTAAGACTGTTAGTGTGCCATATTTAATGTTGGATTGTTTTACAGTAAATGTCATGCTGAATCAAATTACACTCTATCCACTTAAAGTGAAGAAAAATTTAATTTTCATCCATAGTAAAGAATGTCGTCACATTATGAAAAATTCGTCCTGAAAGATTTTACTGACTGAAATGAAAGCCACTATATTTCTTAACATTGTCGCTTAAATGATGGTTAATGAGTGTTTTTGGTTAAAAAAAAAAATTAAACACATCCGACTCTTTGACAACCGATCGTATCTTCATTGATGCTTACTAGAACAAAATGGCCGACATTTAAATCTCTTAATCAAACTAAACAAAACAAAACCGGGTGACATTTAAATGTCTTAATAAAACTAAAAACCGGTCGACATTTAAATCTCTTAATAAAACAAAACTGAACAACATTTAAATCTATACTAGAAAAAAAGGTGACACTTAAATCTCTTTATTGTACAAAACCGAACAACATTTAGATCCTGCTCTATGCTAAAGCACTAAGGCATTATAGACGTAACAGTATAAATTTCTGTAAAGGTTCTTTTGAAACCTTGTGTCTTTCTTTGACAGCTCTAGATCAGCCAGAGTCAGGAGCGCCACTGCTGCCGACTCTTTATCTAACGAATGTGATGTTATTGAACCAGTAACGCTCTTGTTGTTTTAAAGGCCTGCGATCCACACCACCATCATCAGGTCAAGCTCCCAGTGTGTCGTCCAGCAGCACCACTGTATTCCAGCAGCCGGAGAAAGGTAAAGGCATGCTGGGAAATTACTGATCACATGATCTCCGATGACATGGGTCGTTCTGTTTTATATAAATGTAGCAGTTTTAAAGGGGTGGTTGATTATAATTTTACTTTTCTAACTTTAGTTAGTGTGTAATGTTGCTGTTTGAGCATAAACAACATCTGCAAAGTTACAACACTCAAAGTTCAAAGCAAAGGGAGATATTTGCTTTTAAAGAAATCGCTTTTAAGGACTACAACAAACAGCTGGTAGAGACTACACCACATTCCTCCCGGGTTAGTGACATCACTAAGCCTAAAATTTACATAAACCCCGCCCCCTGAACATGATTTATAGATTATCAAGACAGAATATGCTAATCAATGACTAGAAGATAACTACACATAAGCTTCATAAACTCATCAACTAACCATTCAGAAATGTTGTATTCTACACTTCTTCTTGAGTCTCTCCATCTTTGTCTCCGCCCCCTGTGCCGGGAGCAGCAGCTCATTTGCATTTAAAGGGACAGACGCACAAAAAAAACGGTGTGTTTTTGCTCACCCTCAAAAAGTGACAATTTTAACATGCTATATAAAAATATCTGTGGGGTATTTTGAGCTAAAATTTCACACACACACTCTGGGGGCATCAGAGACTTATTTTACATGTTGTGAAAAGGGCATTATACCACCCCTTTAAACGGTTCATTAAGTAAAGTCTTTATACACCACTGAAGACATAGTTATGTATGATATTGCATTTCTGTCAACAGATCCTCCTAAATATTACACACTGCACCTTTAATAAAGCAGCTGCAACATTCAGTATTGATAATAGCATCAGAATAAACAATAATTTAGAACTACATCGAATCTTTTACTGTGTTCCAGATCCAACAGGACAAGGTCATCTCGCAACGGCCCTCATCATCGCAATGTCCACCATCTTCATCATGGCGATCGCTATAGTGATGATCATAATGTTCTACATCCTGAAGGCCAAACCCAGTGGACAAGGTTAGATCGCATTACTCAATCATACAGTTCACCCAGCTCAGAGGAAATGCACTGTGAAAAATCATTAACTGAAATAATGTTATTTTACTAAATTACTAAAATCTCTTTTTACCTTTGTAATATTGACTGACAACCACATGATGAATCAAAGTTGCAATAAACATTAATTTAACAACATAATAAAACCTTAATGTACATAACTGATGAGAAGAAAGTTATTTCAATCAAAAAAAATCAAATGTGACCTGTGCATTTAACAATATTTTACTGTAAAATTACATGAAATGTCCCATTAGATCTAATGCAGATTTTCACTTTATACAGTAAAGTGAGGGAACTTACTGTTAACTAATTATCAGTCTTTTAAATTACGATTATTATTACAGTGTACAATTTGGCTTTTCAAAACATTTGCTTCGCTTTAAAGCAGCTTCAGGGTAATAAACATGTGTGAGAAACAAATATGAGACACATTAAAGCTCTAAAAGACAATTCAACAATTGTGACAAAACAAAATGTTATTATTTAGTAGTGCGTTTCTCTTCTCGAATCCATCATGAATCTGTGTGTGAGTGTGTGTGTGTGAGAGTGAGCGTGTGTGTGTGTGTGTGAGTGAGCGTGTGTGTGTGTGTGTGTGTGTGTGTGTGTGTGTGTGTGTGTGTGTGAGTGAGTGAGCGTGTGTGTGAGTTAGTGAGCGTGTGTGAGCGAGCGTGTGTGTGTGTGTGTGTGTGTGTGTGTGTGTGTGTGTGTGTGTGTGAGCGAGCGTCTATGAGTGAGCATGTGTGTACATGTGAGAGTGTGTGAGAGTGTGCGTGTGTGAGTATGTGTGTGTGTGTGTGTGTTAGTGTGTGTGTGTATGTGTATGTGTGACTGAGCAGCATGTGTGTACATGTGAGAGAGTGTGTGTGAGTGTGCGTGTGTGAGTATGTGTGTGTGCGTGTGCGTGTGCGTGTGTGAGTATGTGTGTGTGTGTGAGTGTGTGTGTGTATGTGTGAGTGAGCAGCATGTGTGTACATGTGAGAGAGTGTGTGTGAGTGTGCGTGTGTGTGTGAGCGTGTTTGAGTATGTGTGTGTGTGCGTGTGCGTGTGTGTGTGAGTATGTGTGTGTGCGCGCGTGTGTGTGTATGTGTGAGTGAGCAGCATGTGTGTACATGTGAGAGAGTGTGAGTGTGTTCGTGTGTGTGAGTGTGCGTGTTTGAGTATGTGTGTGTGTGTGCGTGTGCGTGTGTGAGTGTGCGTGTGTGAGTATGTGTGTGCGCGCGCGTGTGTGTGTGTGTGAGTGTGTGTGCGTGTGTGTGAGTGTGTGTGTGTGTGTGTGTGTGAGTGTGTGTGTGTGTGTGTGTGTGTGTGTGTGTGTGTGTGTGTGTGTGTGTGTGTGTGTGTGTGTTGAGTATGTGTGTGTGTGCGTGTGCGTGTGTGTGAGTGCGTGTGTGTGTGTGTGTGTGTGTCTCAACGTTCCTCATAAATGATGAGTGTTCATCACCCACAGGGAAACTCTGACCACAGTTTGAGGCTTTCTGCTCGACATTTACTTGATCATTGCCATATTTCAAAGTCTTTCTTATTGCTCCAGTCATTTAATGAACAACAGTGTGTTGTGGAGCTAACCAAACACGTTTCTTTCCCAGCATGCTGCTCTGGACAAATAATAAAGACTGTGGAAGCCCAAACAAACAAGCAGGAGGAGAAGAAAGAGGTTCAAGGTGAGAGAACGCTTCGTTTGACACTCCGGGTGACATCTTTAGGTGTTAAACTGCTAAAATAACATTTCCTACTTGAATGTTGATTATTTTCCTCATATTCTCCATTGTTGCGGCTCCTCTCTTCCCAGTCTGTCAGTAACGCTCTGTTTACTTCCTGTCTCTATGAAGCCCCTCCCTCTGAAAAGCACACTGTGCTCTGATTGGTCAGCTGGAGCAGTGTGTTGTGATTGGTCGAGCGCTTCGAGCGTGTTTGGGAAATGTCCCTCCCCTAATTACCATAACCGCCTATTTCAACCATAGACTGTAAAAAAATATGGCTAGTGTCCGTGATGTCACCCATTGGTTTCTGAAGAGCATTTCTGAAGCCCAAAGTGGGCGGAGCCGGCCGTCGCCATCTTGGCCCAGATAACCGAAAATGGGCAAAAAGGCGGATTAGCTGAGGTGACGTGACGCTAACACACAGCAGACAAACATCTAGTAGTTACATCAGCGGCAATCCACCTGTCACTCAAGTGGCCACGCCCTTAATTATGCTGAACTTTAAGGCTTAATATAATTTAAACCGATGAGTTATAAAAAAATTCACCCCTCGTACAGTCGTCATGAAGGGCAAAATTAGCTATATAGACCAAAACCACTTTTTGCACCAGGCTGTAAACACTTTTTTCTGCTGTAAAGTTGAGCATTTTAACATGGGGGTCTATGGGATTGACTCTCTTTTGGAGCCGGTCTCTAGTGGCCAGTCGATGAACTGCAGTTTAAGTCACTTCAGTGTTGGATTCAAGAGAGAGACTGGCAGATTACCGCTTGGTTTAAACACACTACTAACTAACTCAACCAGGCCCCGCCCCTTTATTTTAATTTAATTATTTAAATGAGGAATATTGTGACGTATTCGTTCCCGGAAGAAACTCAAGACCACAATGGAGGCGTTTCAGGGAGTTCAGAAACACTGACACTGATATAGAGAAGAACTCACTTTTTCCTGCTCAAACTGCAACATTACACACTAAAAACAGAAGAACATGCAGAAAATCAGAACAGGAGCGCTTTAAGAGGATCTGACGGGTCGAGGTGAACGCTCATCAGACCTCCAGCGCTCATACTAGAGCGATCATCAGGAATGTTGCGTTCTCGCTGACGGCACTGAATGTTTTCAACACGTCTCTACATTCATCCCCTCAAAATTACATTCAGAAATGACAGTTTCACTCTCTCTCACTGCGGCTCGTTTAGTGTTCAATCGCTCGCTCTAAAGCCCCGTCCACACCAAGGACGATCAATAGCAGAGTCCACACTACAACTATTATGATAACAGCACAGAGAAACAATATTATTGGAATCACTTTCAGAATTATTTTTTTTCCAGCTGATGAACGATAAAACTGACAGCCAATCAGAATCCATCCTGCTTTAAAGAGCTGGAGCATTAACGACAAACCTGAAGCTTTTAATAAACAGAACAATATGGACGCTGATATAGTTATCGTTATCTTTATAATTATTGTTCTCGGTGTAAACGGGCCTCAAGACGAGTTGAAATACATAGCGCACTTAAATATTTTTAATAGGGCTGTCAAACGATTAATCGCATCCAAAATAAAAGTTTGTTTTTACATAATACATGTGTGTGTATGGAGTATAATTATTTTCTATAGGCCTATATAAATACACACACATGCATATATATTTAAGAAAAATGTGTTATTTATATATAAAATATGTATATATAATATAAATTATATATAATATAAATATATATACACAGTATATACATGCAAATATTTCTTAAATGTATACATGCATGTGTGTGTATTTATATATAGAAAATAATTATACACCGTACACACACATATATTATGTAAAAACAAACTTTTATTTTGGATGCGATTAATCGCGATTAATCATTTGACAGCCCTAATTATTAATAATTTTTATTATTAATATTAATGGCGAAACCAAAGTGAATAAAGAAATAAAGCTATTTTAAGACAAAAATTCTAAAAATGCATTCTCAAATCCATAAATCTCTGAATAAAACGTCTTTTTACATTAAAAACAGCGCAGTCCAATAAAATATGTTTTGAGTTATGAGTTTTATGCATGAATTATGAATTCTTTATGCATTATGCATTCTTAAAAATTTAATACATTCAAGTTCCTGATCAGAATACAAACAACTACATTTGCATTTATTGGTTTGTCAGACGCTGTTATCCGAAGCTCTGGATCTGCTGAACTAAACTGATCTGAGCTGGAAATGACAAAAGTCTAATAAATGTTGAGCCGATCTTACATGTATTCCGGTATTATTATAAGTGGCTTAGCTGAGAATATCCGGTGGGAATTACCGTGGGAATAACGCCTGTACAGTAGGTGTTCGCTCATCCCGTCTGAACCCGGATTAATGTTGAGACGTACAGTAACATTCATTCATCTGCTTTTCTTTTGCTTTAATCTTTAACTTTCAGGGCTTTTAAATGTTGATATCATTCATTAGTCTGCATGATTCATCAAAATAAAACCAGACTCATGATAGGGCTCAGTACAACTATTAAATTGCTACGGCTGCAATTTAATTTAATTTAATAAATATATGCACATATAAAAAAACACAGTGCATATATGTAAATGTATGTTCATTTACACGCGAGCCGCTCATGATCCAATGACGGTTCAATATATTATTTTTCTTAAATACTTTACTTTTTTTATTTTACACTGAAATATTGCAATAGTTATATTTCCTGTTTTGTTTTTATTTAATCATTTTTAGATATTTTTTAATAATGATGATAATAATAATAATATTTATGATAATTAGTATTATTAATAATAATATTATTATTAACATCATTATTATTTTTAACATGATTGTTAATATTATTCATATTATTGTTGTTATTATTATGATTAATATTATGAAAATTATTTTTATTGTATTATTATTCTGAACATTATTATTAACATTATTTATATTATTATTATTAATATTATAATTATTAACATTTTTGGTGTTGTTATGATTATTTTATTAACATTATTATTATTATTATTGTCATCATCATCAATATTATAATTATCATAATTAACATTATTATTATTATTGTTATTTTATAACCAAATTGATATACATTTTATCACAATATTTTGGCCAAATTGAGAAGCTCGACAAAGAAACATATATAATACATTTTTTTTTTTTTATTGCAAACTAATTTTATCTGGAAAAATAAAATAAAATCACAATTAGATTTTCCCCCAAATCATGCAGCTCTATTTTCCACCATGATATTTCATCCCCTCACATCTGTAATATTGGTTATATAGTTCTCATGGCTGATATTTTGGCCCCTTCATGTTCTTGATCTCATCTTGACAGTTTTTGAAATCTGATCTGAAATTAACGAGAACGTCTCTGATCTTTAATCACTGTCTTTCCAGAAAACGTCGTGATCTTTGCGGAGAAGGATGAATTTGATAAGCTCAAGCCTTCATCTCCAAAACCAGTAAAGAGGTGAGTCTTCACACACAGTGTCAGTGGCGCTTAAACACGGTTATTACACGACTCTGTGGAATACTTGATTCTGATTGGTCAATCGCACATCCAGCTCATTAAAACTCTGATTAACATGGAAAAGATACTTTTTATCGCGCGTCGCGTCGCATGTAGTTAGGACACGGTGTATTATGTTTGCATATATTGAGGAAACATACTCGTTTCTTTGAAAAACACTTCTTTTACTCAGTTATTTTACTTTGAAATGTGCGTTTCCGTGCTGGGATGTTTGGTATTGCGTTGGTCTGTGATACTGCATGTTGCCAATTTGCCAATTTTCAATGTCCATTGCGCTCGTTCCTGTTGTGTGTGCTCAAACTGGCAACCCATGTGAGCGTTGAGTCTGAGGAGGCGGGAGAAACGACAATCTTCGATATTTAAAAAATTGGACTGCAGTTCCTATTTCGGCCACTAGTTGTCAATCTTACAGACTGCACCTTTAAAGGCCTCGCACACAGAGCCGTCGAGCCTGAGAGAATGTGCCAGTCTCTCCGCCACCGCAAGACGTGTTTGAGCAGCGACTCAGACTGGAAACATTATGTGTCTCACACACGGATGAAGTCGATGAACACAGATAAAGCCTGAGGAGATCTTCATCTTCATCTCAGACAAACACAATCAAGTGTGTGATAATTACGCGGCGGCGCAGCCAAAATCCGCCAGGTGAAATAGTTCTAAAAATAATCATAAAAACACAAGACGACACCTTTATGCCTCAAACCTTTTTTGAGGTGAAGCAAAAGCTTGAGTTAAGAAGTAAAAGTGCTTTCCTGAAAACTAGGGGTGCAACAATACATCACAATACAAATATGAAGCAAATATGTATTGTGTATAGTTCACCCAAAATGAGAAAAATGCAAGTTTACAGAGTTTTAGTGTCAGTACTGTATATAATGTTGAATATAATGTATAATAATGCAATGGGGGAATATTTGTGTGTCCTGATAATGCCAAATGTCTGATGTTACCAGTAAAAAGTGGCTTACATTATTTTAAATACATCTAGTCAGAGTGAAATCATATTCGTCTAAAATAATTCTGTTTTCAGCTTCAGAATCATGAATATTGTTATTCTGGTGTCTCTATTGTCCTGTGCTTTGGGTTTCAGCACCAAGTCCAAGACTATTCATTTACACACACAATGTAAAACCAAAATTAGCATTTTAATCAACAATTAAACCTTTTATCATATGTCTTGGAGTATCGTGATAATATGTTATCGTGAGTTCAGTATCGTGATATGTATCGAATCGTGACATGAGGGTCTCGTTACACCCCTAGTGAATACTAAACGCTAGTTAAATGAGAAGTTAATAAATGTTTGTACTGTAGATGATGTAATATATGAGTAGTGCAGCGAGAGTTATAGACGTGAGATGCGAGAGCCAAACCAGCGCCGGTATCGAGTGTCTGAAAACAATGACATTCTGTGCGCGTCTCTGAGCCGTCTTTGTGTTTGGAGGCTCTTCCGGGGAAATTTAACTGTGATCTGAAAACAACAGGCTAGTCAGAGCATATAAACCACCAAGAGTCTAAATCAGGCTCTTCCAGCAGCTTCACTCCGAGGAATAAACTCTGGTTAAACTCTGAGGACTGTCAAACAACAGTAAAATAATGACCGTATTTCAGTATCGATCCGCTACACTAGTGGACCAAAGTGATGTTTGCTTTTAAAGGGATGGTTCAGAGTAAAATCAGCCTAGGGTCCTGTGCACCATGACCTCGAGCCAAACCCCCCCAGAAGCCTTTATTCCCTTGGTCAAACATTATTAAAGTTAGAGCTTATTTAGAGAGATTAGCCGGATGGCTTAGTGCAGGCGCTAATGGATCCAAGGCTGAATCTGGTAAATTACCGCACTAATAATGCCCAGAATGGCACCAAACTTCTACAGTCGTACAAA
>CM040799.1:2285000-2327500 GCA_022829025.1 Squalius cephalus
ATATAAAATAATTTAATTTTTTGTTACTTATGCACAATAAACAGTTCTGGTACTACTATTACTATTACTATTATTATTACTACTACATTTATTTTTAAAAAGAAATAATAATAATAATATTTTTTAAATAATTTAATATTAAAAAGTTCTGGTTCTGTTATTATATTTATTATTATTACTACAATAATTTTTTTAAATAAATGATAGTTCGTAAATAATTTTTAAAAGTGTAATAACAACAATAATTATGAAATAATAATATTTTTTGTTACTTTTGCACAATAAACAGTTCAAGTAAAGTGTTGGTTGAAAAAAACCTGCAGATGAATGTCTTTTCTGATGATGATGATGATGATGATGATGATGGATGATGATGATGATGATGATGATGTGTTTTACTCATTGGGCTCCATTTTAAGGATCTAAGCGCATGATCTAAAGCTCACGGCGCAGGTGCACTTACTGTGTGACCGAATCCACTTTTGCTAGTTTAACGACGGGAAAAATGGTCGGTGCTCCCGGTGCATGGTCCACAAGGGTCGTCCTTATTCTCTTAGGCCCCGATCACACCAAACGCGTTTTTCAGTTTCGCAAATGCGAGGCGCACAACACTGGCCCGATCACACAGAACTGTGCGCTTCGTTTTTGTTGCTAGGCAACCATCGAATCAGCTGTCCTGTCAGTCAAGTAAACGTCAAATCAGCCTTTTATTAACTTTATTTACTTTCTGTTAACACTGTGGTAGTTACGGTTCGTGGAGTCGTTAAGCTCCTGGTAACCCGCGAGAGCACCACAAGTTTATCCTCCATCATCATCTCTCCGGGCGTTCAAAGCAACTGTAGCTTTCATCACTACAACGGAAGGCCCGCCTCTCCATTCATTCGATTGGACAGTGGAAAAAACACGATGATGTCGGGCGCTTTTTCCACTCAGAGTTGCTTTTTTTTTCAACTGCAAAAACGCGAGGCGCCTGGGGCGCATAAACAGCTTATGTTGTTGTTGTTGATGTTGTTGTTGTTGTTGATGTTGTTGTTGTTGTTGTTGTTGTTGTTGATGTTGTTGTTGTTGTTGATGTTGTTGTTGATGTTGTTGTTGTTGTTGTTGTTGTTGATGTTGGTGATGTTGTTGTTGTTGTTGATGTTGTTGTTGATGATGTTGTTGTTGATGTTGTTGTTGATGTTATTGTTGTTGATGTTGTTGTTGTTGATGTTGTTGTTGTTGTTGTTGTTGTTGTTGTTGTTGTTGATGTTGTTGATGTTGATGTTGTTGTTGATGTTGTTGTTGATGATGTTGTTGTTGTTGTTGATGTTGTTGTTGTTGATGTTGTTGTTGATGTTGTTGTTGTTGTTGTTGTTGTTGTTGATGTTGTTGTTGATGTTGTTGTTGTTGTTGTTGTTGATGTTGTTGTTGATGTTGTTGTTGTTGTTGTTGTTGTTGATGTTGGTGATGTTGTTGTTGATGTTGTTGTTGTTGATGATGTTGTTGATGTTGTTGATGTTATTGTTGTTGATGTTATTGTTGTTGTTGTTGTTGTTGTTGATGTTGTTGTTGTTGTTGATGTTATTGTTGTTGATGTTGTTGTTGATGTTGTTGTTGATGTTGTTGTTGTTGTTGATGTTGTTGTTGTTGTTGTTGTTGATGTTGTTGTTGTTGTTGTTGTTGTTGATGTTGTTGTTGATGTTGTTGTTGATGTTATTGTTGTTGATGTTGTTTTTGATGTTGTTGTTGTTGATGTTGTTGTTGTTGTTGATGTTGTTGATGATTATGTTGTTGTTGTTGTTGTTGTTGTTGATGATGTTGTTGTTGACCCGTGCAGGTCTGAGCCCGACGGAGCTGCCGTTCGACTGTCTGGAGCGCACCAGCCGGATGCTGAGCTCCACCTACAGCGCGGATAAAGCAGTGGTGAAGACGTGGCGGCACCTGGCAGAGAGCTTCGGGCTGAAGCGGGACGAGATCGGCGGCATGAGCGATGGCATGCAGCTCTTCGACCGCGTCAGCACCGCGGGTTACAGCATCCCGGACCTGCTGACCCGCCTCGTGCAGATCCAGCGGCTGGACGCCGTCGAGACCCTGTGCTCAGACATCCTCGGGGGCCCGGAGATCAGCGGCCCTTCATCAGGACCCCAGCACACGCTGACCTCACGCTGCGCTAGTGTCTGACACACACACACACACACACACACTCACACACCCTGTGCTCAGACATCCTCGGGGGCCCGGAGAACAGCGGCCCTTCATCAGGACCCCAGCACACGCCACACGCTGACGTCACGCTGCGCTAGTGTCTGACACACACACACACTCACACAAAGAATCCCATCGTCCTGCTGTGCCAGCGTCAAAATGGACAAATCATAATTATGACATACTAAGTTGTAATTATGACAGTCGAAATTGACAAAAAGTCAATTATGAGAGAAGAGTTGAAACTGCGATGAAGTCTGAATTATAATAAAAAAAGTCAATTGACATATTAAGTTGTAATTATGACAGTAAAAAATGACATTCAAAGTCAAAATCATGACATACTAAAGTCGATTAACCCTGTCGTCCCACTGCGCCAGCATCTCACACACACACACACACACACACACACACACACACACACATGAAGAATCTGATCTGGACCACACCAGAACATCACGTCCTCTTCAGACACATGGACATTCAACCGGCCAGTTTCTTTCTGACTGAAGTGGACATTCAGTGACGCTACAAGAGTGTGTGTGTTGAGTTTCTGACTGAAGTGGACGTTCAGTGACGCTACAAGAGTGTGTGTGTTGAGTTTCTGACCCACATCTGAACTCGCCGAATCTGCTTCAGTTTCTGCTCAATCACAATATGGACTCAATGAACTGCATGTCAGACTGACACAAACATAAATCTGTGGAACTGTGTGTGTGTGTGAGCGAGCGTGTGTGTGAGAGAGTGAGTGAGTGAGTGAGTGAGTGTGTGTGTGTGTGTGTGTGTCCTGCGGCTAGCCGCTGCTGCTGGGACTAATTGTCTGGAATTGGAGGTTTATGACTCAAAAGTGCCTGTGATTTCCAGCACCTCATTAACTAATAATCCAAGCCGAAAAGCCATAAAGTGTGTATGGGAAGCCGAGGCGGCTGTATAAAAGTTTAACTGCATGCGAAAGGTAGAAACCAGGGGAAAAGTCTCCGGTGAGCCGCGGGTGACCCTGTCTTAATGATCTGCCACTCTGTAACATGTTTAATTACTTTGTGCCATTATATGCCTGCTTAACGTGTTCCACACAGCTCATGTCCTTCACTTAATCACTCGGACACTTATAATTACACATTTTGTAGGAAATCCAACTGTTGTTTGGATGTCAGAAATGGAGCCGGACTCCAGTTTCCCTGAGAATAACCTTCATATTCATGCATCACGGTTAGACTTCTTAGTTGTTTCATCATGTTTGTTGTTTCCCCTTCCTCATGACCCACAGTTAAATATATATACTGTATACAGTATCAACGAACGAACACATTTTTATTTTATATTAAACCTTCCCGCCACGTCAACCTCATCAACACGTTTATGGCAGAGCACCTGGATCAATGCAACAAATACAACCATTCAAGTGTATATATAACTTATTATTGTACATATGCACCATGTATAGAAGTATCAATGTAGGAATAAAATGAGAAAAGTATATCATAATAATGTTGTCCCTTGTTATTCTGTTATACATGTAATATTGAACTGTTTTTAGAAGCTCAAAATCAGATTGAAAACTTCCTTAAATACTGTAGGTGTTTTTTTGTTGTTGTTGTTGTTGTTGTTGTTTTAGATGTACAGTAATGGGCAAAAGTGACCATATATACAAGTTAAACCATCATAACTTTAAATTTTTAAACATTTTAAATATGAGGGAAGAACAAAACACTTAACTTGGTTAAAGGTATTTATCTGACAAAATTATTTGGGCAAATTACAGCTAAAATCGATAGAAAAACAAAAAGCTGGCAGGAAAAGAAAAGCAAACATTGACTACAACTACAGTAATCAGTTATTAATGTGTTCATAATTTCTTTGCATGACATCCTGGATAAAAATTATGTCTGCATGTTTCAGTGCATCTTTAACACATTTTTAATATCTTAATAAAGGTGAAGGATGTCAGTTTTCCTAGGCTGAAATCACAGATAAGTCATTATAATGAGAATAATGCGAATTACAAACATTTTCCATATGGAAGTACAAAGGTCAATTCGAGGTTAGACTGAAGTATGCAGATTCCTTCAACTGGTCATTAACATATCGGATACATTTAAGTGATTCTCAGAGGTTAGAAAACCACTGTGCAGTGTTGCATTATGGTCATTTGATAGGACAAGCAGCAACAATGATATAATATCCCAATACACAATATTGAGCAGATACAATCCACGAGACAGCAGACAAAAACATATATATTTAGCCCTATATTTACGATCTAACCGCATGATCTAAGCGGCGCACACTTATGGCGTGTCCGAATCCACTTTTGCTAGTTTAACGGGGAAAATGGTCGGTGCTCCCGGCGCAAGGTCTAAAAGTGTTGTCCCTATTCTCTTAATGAGTAGGGGAGAGTGGGGTGATTTGTGCCAGGGGGGAAGTAGTTCCACCCCTTGTTCTGGAAAACCATAGAATAATTTGGTCATGTGACCACATAATTTTGAAAAGCAATCAATTTTACTCGTCCTCCAAAGAAGAGAGATACATGGCATGAGAGTTAAGCACATTTTAGTGCAAAAAACTGTTTTTTCCCTTTCAAAGTAAATTTTCTATGATTAAGGTTTTTTTTTTGTAGTGTCTGAACAATTATAGACAAGTTTGAAAACATTTCACACATGTTTTAGTGCTTTAGTAGGTTACACAATGAGTCTATACAGTTAGCATGATGTTAGCTCTTAACTGCTGGATCATGCTAGTTTTTCAAACTTGTGGGTCTGGGGTGATTTGTGCCAAAGGGCATGGGGTAAGTTGTGCCAGATCCAGACCACCTAGAGACCTACATACTCACAGGGGATAATCTTGAGAAGTGAGGAGATGGGCATGCCTCAGCATTGTTTGACTTAGGCCTGCCTGCTATTTGTTTAATTTAGCTAACACTGATTTCAGTTTTGAGTTTGCACTATGTTAATAAAGAGAAGTTTTATTCAGTTTTTAAGTAGCCTATGTCACAATAGGATGTTTAGAAATTAGCCTAGTAACTTTATTCTTATGTTACATAAATGACAGACAGCGTTCTGTCAACAGGCATCTATTGCCAAAGCCTTTTTTGCCTGAAATGATTCACAAATATCATATATTGTGTTGCTATGGTGCTCTAAATGGTTGCTAGGGCGTAGCTTGATAGCTTCACAATGATCCTAAGAGACTGATTCGTCGTCTGAGTAAAATGAGCCCGCCTCCTTGTCTCTATGACACTGTGATCCAGAGTTATGTTCAATACAAAATCCCTATGCAATTGACCATAGTAGGAAAAACGCATGCTATGGTATTCCAGGGTGACAATATCTAAATAAACCTTAAATTATTAGTCATTTTGTATTGAATTTGTCTTGCTTTCATATAGCATACGGTTCATAACAGTAAAATGTTCTGTTTTACTTCAGAAAGCACTGGCACAATTTACCCCAACATATTTCCCCAAAAGGCACAACTTGCCCCTGGTGCCATGAGACCACTTTTTTCCCAAAAGCTATATTTCTGAAACTATTTATTTCAGATCCAAAGTTATTATTCTCAGGGATGCACAACATCCTGAAATACATGTACATCCTTAAGTTGAAGGCATTACTGTCATGGCCTCACTTTAAAGTCACTTTGAGTAAAAACTGGCACAACTCACCCCACTCTCCCCTAATGGGTGTGTTCTGGGCGTAACGTGCAATAAACCAATCATAGTCTCTTCTACCATTCCCTTTAACCCTTAATCAGTGTTTGGGGTCATTATGACCCCACTGGACTTTTCTTTCATTTTTTAAAAATGTTACCTTCATCTCAGGGGCATGAAACTCTGGGACTTTTCCTAAATAACCTATCTAAACATGCACAAAAAAACTGGGCTTGATTTGGTTGTTCTAAAGGTGTGTAAAAAAAAATTTACCTTTTAAGGTGTTTGGGGTCAAAATGACCCCACATTGAAAATGAATGGGAAAATGAAAAAAATGACTTTTTTTATTTTGTTTGTCAAAAAAATCAAATTAAATCCATTATAAATCTGAAAATTTCTACATATAAACCAAGGTCTGGTCCTAGAGCATAAATAAAAAGTAGAACGAACTTTCTATCTCATACACACACACACACAGACACACACAAACACATAAACAAACAAACAAATGTATGTTTTTGCAACAGAGAGCATTTTTACAGAATTTGGCAAATAAAATAAACAAAACTGGCATAAATCTAAAAAAAATTTACATTTAAATCAAGGTCTGGTCCTAGAGCATAAACCCAAAGTGGAACGAACTTTCTATCTCATACACACATACACACAAACGCACACAAACACACACAAACACACACAAACACACACATGTATGTCACTGCAACAGAAAGCATTTTTATAGAAATTGGCAAATAAAATAAATAAAACTGGCATAAATCTAAAAAAAAATTACATTTAAATCAAGGTCTGGTCCTAGAGCATAAACCCAAAGTGGAACAAACTTTCTATCTCATACACACACACACACAAACACACACAAACACACACATGTATGTCACTGCAACAGAGAGCATTTTTATAGAAATTGGCAAATAAAATAAATAAAACTGGCATAAATCTAAAAAAAATTTACATTTAAATCAAGGTCTGGTCCTAGAGCATAAACCCAAAGTGGAACAAACTTTCTATCTCATACACAAACACACACAAACACACACAAACACACACATGTATGTCACTGCAACAGAGCATTTTTATAGAAATTGGCAAATAAAATAAACAAAACTGGCATAAATATAAAAAAAAATTACATTTAAATCAAGGTCTGGTCCTAGAGCATAAACCCAAAGTGGAACGAACTTTCTATCTCATACACAAACACACACAAACACACACAAACACACACATGTATGTCACTGTAACAGAGAGCATTTTTATAGAAATTGGCAAATAAAATAAACAAAACTGGCATAAATCTAAAAAAAATTACATTTAAATCAAGGTCTGGTCCTAGAGCATAAACCCAAAGTGGAACGAACTTTCTATCTCATACACACACACACACACAAACACACACATGTATGTCACTGCAACAGAGAGCATTTGTATAGAAATTGGCAAATAAAATCAACTAAACTGGCATAAATCTGAAAAATGTCACATAAGCAACATGGAACAAGCTTGTTCCCACACACACACACACACACACACACACACACACACACACACACACACACACACACACACACACACACACAATCATGTCATAGTGGTGACTTGTAATGGTTCTGCAAATGTATATAATAATTTGATAATAATTATATAATTAATATTATATAATTATAATAATTAATTTGATAATAATAATAATTAGATTTTTTATGCATTTCAAAATGTTTAAATAAATATTCACATATATATATGTATATATATATCAAATTTGTGAGGAGAAGTGAAAATGAGTGAATGAATGGTTCTCTATGGCCCTCTATTGGATACATTTGGCCATTGCACTTTAATTCCTTTCCCATAAGAAATAAGTTTTTTCGACTAACCTTTAGATGGCAGTATTCCATCCCTAACACATAGAGCAATGCCCAAAAACCATTTATATTGAATTAATATCATTATTTAAGTGATTTTTTCTTTAAAAAATCATTTTTCATGAGCCAATTTATGGCCTAGTTATGTAATTGTGCAGTAAATAGGTAAAAAACTTCAAAATTTCCACAAAAACACAGCATAAATGTATAGTTGAGAAGTAAATAAAAAAAATGATATATAGTTTTCCATATAAAAATGTATATTTCCTTATGCAATCGCTCTTTAAAAGTTTGGGGTCAAAATGACCCCAAACACCTTAAGTGTCGTCCTTTTCAAACACTGATTAAGGGTTAAAAGCCAGTTGCGCTCGCGCCATGACGGATTCGCTATTTACATGCCGGAATTTGATAGTGGAAAAACTGAACGTTTCTCTAGCGAGCAAACGGATCTGCTCATGCGCGAGATTAAAGCGAGACCATCTACGGGACAAAGTGTACTCGCGTTGTGGACCCGTTTACGACCGCGCTCTTTAAATAACAAAATATATATATTGCGCCATTGACTTTAGACCAGGTTTCTAAAAATAGCAACGCTCCAGCAATGCGCCCGAACACACACTCGTTCTCAGACCAGCAGCCCATGGGCGAACAAATGGGCGCAAATGCATTTGCTATTTAAACAACGCGGCGCAGGACGTGAAAATGAAAAGTGCGTCAGGCTAAAACTAGCAAAACACACTTGCGTCGCGCTGGCGCCAGGTGTATGACAGGGCCCTGAAGCTCACTGTATAGTTACTAGTTCCTGATGGACAGATCATTTTGTGTTTCTCTGCTGAGAAGAAAATCCCTCAGGCCTGATACCTTCATTCTGAGGGTTTTCAGAAGTTCAGCGCTCAGAACGCTGTGTGTGTGTGTGTGAGAGAGAGAAAGAGAGTGTGTGAAAGAGAAAGAGAGTGAGTGTGAGAGAGAGAGAATGCGTGAGTGTGTGTGTGTGAGTGAGAGAGAGAGTATGTGTGTGTATACGTGTGTTAGAGAGAGAGTGTGTGTGTGTGTGTTTGTGAGAGTGAGTGAGTGAGTGTGTGTGTGTGTGTGTGTGTGTGTGTGAGTGTACGCTTCAACAGACAGACCACATGTTTCATCCATCAATGAAGGACGTTAACTCACACAACGCAAATCATCAGGGCTTTATGGGATCTGTCAGTAATGCGTTCATGAGGCTGAGATATTCTGAGTGGACTTTTCAAGATCTCCTCAGAATAATGACTGGAGCCGCAGACGGGTCTCGAGGAAATCAGAACCAGGCCTGATGAACACCAGCTCAAGAACTCAACGTGTCTGAGCCTCTACAGGGAACGATGAGTTTACTGAGTCAGTCCTCACTACTTTAGTGATGTGATGAAACCTGTAGATCCCTGTTCGAGTAAGTGCTTACTTTACAACCACTAGAAAGCACAGTCTATATAGTATGAATGTAATCCAAATATACTACATTCACCATGTTGTCACTGTCATGTACAGTAGGTCAAGTACAGTATGTACAGTAGGTCACATGACAGTGTGACTATTCATCCTCCACACATTCATACTCCACACACTCATAATACACACACTCATACTCCACACACTCATACTCCACACACTCATAATACACACACTCATAATACACACACTCATAATACACACACTCATAATACACACACTCATAATACACACATTCATACTCCACACACTCATACTCCACACACTCATAATACACACACTCATAATACACACACTCATAATACACACACTCATACTCCACACACTCATAATACACACACTCATACTCCACACACTCATACTCCACACACTCATACTCCACACACTCATACTCCACACACTCATACTCCACACACTCATAATACACACACTCATACTCCACACACTCATACTCCACACACTCATAATACACACACTCATACTCCACACACTCATACTCCACACACTCATAATACACACACTCATAATACACACACTCATAATACACACACTCATAATGCACACACTCATACTCCACGCACTCATACTCCACGCACTCATAATACACGCACTCATAATACACACACTCATAATACACGCACTCATAATACACGCACTCATAATACACGCACTCATAATACACACACTCATACTCCACACACTCATAACTCCACACACTCATACTCCACACACTCATAATACCCACACTCATAATACACACATTCATACTCCACACACTCATAACTCCACACACTCATACTCCACACACTCATAATACACACACTCATAATACACACACTCATACTCCACACACTCATAATACACACACTCATAATACACACACTCATAATACACACACTCATAATACACACATTCATACTCCACACACTCATACTCCACACACTCATAATACACGCACTCATAATACACGCACTCATAATACACGCACTCATAATACACACACTCATACTCCACACACTCATAACTCCACACACTCATAACTCCACACACTCATACTCCACACACTCATAATACACACACTCATAATACACACATTCATACTCCACACACTCATACTCCACACACTCATACTCCACACACTCATAATACACACACTCATACTCCACACACTCATACTCCACACACTCATACTCCACACACTCATAATACACACACTCATACTCCACACACTCATACTCCACACACTCATACTCCACACACTCATACTCCACACACTCATAATACACACACTCATAATACACACACTCATACTCCACACACTCATAATACACACACTCATACTCCACACATTCATACTCCACACACTCATACTCCACACACTCATACTCCACACACTCATAATACACACACTCATACTCCACACACTCATACTCCACACACTCATACTCCACACACTCATAATACACACACTCATAATACACACACTCATACTCCACACACTCATAATACACACACTCATACTCCACACACTCATACTCCACGCACTCATAATACACGCACTCATAATACACGCACTCATAATACACGCACTCATACTCCACACACTCATAATACACACACTCATAATACACACACTCATAATACACACACTCATAATACACACACTCATACTCCACACACTCATAATACACACACTCATAATACACACACTCATAATACACGCACTCATACTCCACACACTCATAATACACACACTCATAATACACACACTCATACTCCACACACTCATACTCCACACACTCATACTCCACGCACTCATAACTCCACACACTCATACTCCACGCACTCATACTCCACGCACTCATAACTCCACACACTCATACTCCACACACTCATACTCCACACACTCATACTTCACACACTCATACTCCACACACTCATACTCCACACACTCATACTCCACACACTCATACTCCACACACTCATACTCCACACACTCATAATACACACACTCATACTCCACACACTCATACTTCACACACTCATACTCCACACACTCATACTCCACACACTCATAATACACACACTCATACTCCACACACTCATATTACACACACTCATAATACACACTCATAATACACACATTCATACTCCACACACTCATAATACCCACACTCATACTCCACACACTCATACTCCACACACTCATAATACACACACTCATACTCCACACACTCATAATACACACACTCATACTCCACACACTCATACTCCACACACTCATACTCCACACACTCATACTCCACACACTCATAATACACACACTCATAATACACACACTCATACTCCACACACTCATAATACACACACTCATACTCCACACACTCATACTCCACACACTCATAATACACACACTCATAATACACACACTCATACTCCACACACTCATACTCCACACACTCATACTCCACACACTCATACTCCACACACTCATACTCCACACACTCATACTCCACACACTCATAATACACACACTCATACTCCACACACTCATAATACACACACTCATACTCCACACACTCATACTCCACACACTCATACTCCACACACTCATACTCCACACACTCATAATACCCACACTCATACTCCACACACTCATAATACACACACTCATAATACACACACTCATACTCCACACACTCATACTCCACACACTCATACTCCACACACTCATACTCCACACACTCATACTCCACACACTCATATTACACACACTCATAATACACACACTCATAATACACACACTCATAATACACACACTCATAATACACACACTCATACTCCACACACTCATAATACACACACTCATACTCCACACACTCATACTCCACACACTCATAATACACACACTCATACTCCACACACTCATATTACACACACTCATAATACACACACTCATAATACACACACTCATACTCCACACACTCATAATACACACACTCATACTCCACACACTCATAATACACACACTCATACTCCACACACTCATACTCCACACACTCATACTCCACACACTCATACTCCACACACTCATAATACACACACTCATAATACACACACTCATACTCCACACACTCATACTCCACACACTCATACTCCACACACTCATACTCCACACACTCATACTCCACACACTCATACTCCACACACTCATAATACACACACTCATACTCCACACACTCATATTACACACACTCATAATACACACACTCATAATACACACACTCATACTCCACACACTCATAATACACACACTCATACTCCACACACTCATAATACACACACTCATACTCCACACACTCATAATACACACACTCATACTCCACACACTCATACTCCACACACTCATACTCCACACACTCATAATACACACACTCATACTCCACACACTCATACTCCACACACTCATACTCCACACACTCATACTCCACACACTCATACTCCACACACTCATAATACACACACTCATACTCCACACACTCATACTCCACACACTCATACTCCACACACTCATACTCCACACACTCATACTCCACACACTCATACTCCACACACTCATAATACACACACTCATAATACACACACTCATACTCCACACACTCATACTCCACACACTCATACTCCACACACTCATACTCCACACACTCATACTCCACACACTCATACTCCACACACTCATACTCCACACACTCATAATACACACACTCATACTCCACACACTCATAATACACACACTCATACTCCACACACTCATACTCCACACACTCATAATACACACACTCATACTCCACACACTCATAATACACACACTCATAATACACACACTCATACTCCACGCACACACACTCATAATACACACACTCATACTCCACGCACTCATACTCCACGCACTCATACTCCACGCACTCATACTCCACGCACTCATACTCCACGCACTCATAATACACACACTCATACTCCACACACTCATACTCCACACACTCATACTCCACACACTCATACTCCACACTCATAATACACACACTCATACTCCACACACTCATACTCCACACACTCATACTCCACACACTCATACTCCACACACTCATAATACACACACTCATAATACACACACTCATAATACACACACTCATACTCCACACACTCATAATACACACACTCATAATACACACACTCATAATACACACACTCATACTCCACGCACTCATACTCCACACACTCATACTCCACACACTCATACTCCACACACTCATACTCCACACTCATAATACACACACTCATACTCCACACACTCATACTCCACACACTCATAATACACACACTCATACTCCACGCACTCATACTCCACGCACTCATAACTCCACGCACTCATACTCCACGCACTCATAACTCCACGCACTCATACTCCACACACTCATACTCCACACACTCATACTCCACGCACTCATACTCCACGCACTCATACTCCACGCACTCATACCCCACGCACTCATACTCCACGCACTCATACTCCACGCACTCATACTCCACACACTCATAATACACACACTCATACTCCACGCACTCATACTCCACGCACTCATAATACACACACTCATACTCCACACACTCATAATACACACACTCATAATACACACACTCATACTCCACACACTCATACTCCACACACTCATAATACACACACTCATAATACACACACTCATAATACCCACACTCATAATACCCACACTCATAATACCCACACTCATAATACCCACACTCATACTCCACACACTCATACTCCACACACTCATAATACACACACTCATAATACACACACTCATACTCCACACACTCATACTCCACACACTCATACTCCACACACTCATACTCCACACACTCATACTCCACGCACTCATACTCCACGCACTCATACTCCACGCACTCATACTCCACACACTCATAATACACACACTCATACTACACACACTCATACTCCACACACTCATACTCCACACACTCATACTCCACACACTCATACTCCACACACTCATACTCCACACACTCATAATACACACACTCATACTCCACGCACTCATACTCCACACACTCATACTCCACACACTCATAATACACGCACTCATACTCCACGCACTCATACTCCACGCACTCATAACTCCACGCACTCATACTCCACGCACTCATAACTCCACGCACTCATACTCCACACACTCATACTCCACACACTCATACTCCACGCACTCATACTCCACGCACTCATACTCCACGCACTCATACCCCACGCACTCATACTCCACGCACTCATACTCCACGCACTCATACTCCACACACTCATAATACACGCACTCATACTCCACGCACTCATACTCCACGCACTCATAATACACACACTCATACTCCACACACTCATAATACACACACTCATAATACACACACTCATACTCCACACACTCATAATACACACACTCATAATACACACACTCATAATACACACACTCATAATACCCACACTCATAATACCCACACTCATAATACCCACACTCATACTCCACACACTCATACTCCACACACTCATAATACACACACTCATAATACACACACTCATACTCCACACACTCATACTCCACACACTCATACTCCACACACTCATACTCCACACACTCATACTCCACACACTCATAATACACACACTCATACTCCACACACTCATAATACACACACTCATACTCCACACACTCATACTCCACACACTCATACTCCACACACTCATACTCCACACACTCATACTCCACACACTCATAATACCCACACTCATACTCCACACACTCATAATACACACACTCATACTCCACACACTCATACTCCACACACTCATACTCCACACACTCATACTCCACACACTCATACTCCACACACTCATACTCCACACACTCATACTCCACACACTCATACTCCACACACTCATATTACACACACTCATAATACACACACTCATAATACACACACTCATACTCCACACACTCATACTCCACACACTCATACTACACACACTCATACTCCACACACTCATACTCCACACACTCATACTCCACACACTCATAATACACACACTCATACTCCACACACTCATATTACACACACTCATAATACACACACTCATAATACACACACTCATAATACACACACTCATAATACACACACTCATAATACACACACTCATACTCCACACACTCATACTCCACACACTCATACTCCACACACTCATACTCCACACACTCATACTCCACACACTCATACTCCACACACTCATAATACACACACTCATACTCCACACACTCATACTCCACACACTCATACTCCACACACTCATACTCCACACACTCATACTCCACACACTCATACTCCACACACTCATACTCCACACACTCATACTCCACACACTCATAATACACACACTCATACTCCACACACTCATATTACACACACTCATAATACACACACTCATACTCCACACACTCATAATACACACACTCATACTCCACACACTCATAATACACACACTCATACTCCACACACTCATAATACACACACTCATACTCCACACACTCATACTCCACACACTCATACTCCACACACTCATAATACACACACTCATAATACACACACTCATACTCCACACACTCATACTCCACACACTCATACTCCACACACTCATACTCCACACACTCATACTCCACACACTCATACTCCACACACTCATACTCCACACACTCATACTCCACACACTCATACTCCACACACTCATACTCCACACACTCATAATACACACACTCATAATACACACACTCATACTCCACACACTCATACTCCACACACTCATACTCCACACACTCATACTCCACACACTCATACTCCACACACTCATACTCCACACACTCATAATACACACACTCATACTCCACACACTCATACTCCACACACTCATAATACACACACTCATACTCCACACACTCATAATACACACACTCATACTCCACGCACACACACTCATAATACACACACTCATACTCCACGCACTCATACTCCACGCACTCATACTCCACGCACTCATAATACACACACTCATACTCCACACACTCATACTCCACACACTCATAATACACACACTCATAATACACACACTCATAATACACACACTCATACTCCACACACTCATAATACACGCACTCATAATACACGCACTCATAATACACGCACTCATACTCCACGCACTCATACTCCACGCACTCATAATACACGCACTCATAATACACACACTCATACTACACACACTCATACTCCACACACTCATACTCCACACACTCATACTCCACACACTCATACTCCACACACTCATAATACACGCACTCATACTCCACGCACTCATACTCCACGCACTCATAATACCCACACTCATACTCCACACACTCATACTCCACGCACTCATAACTCCACGCACTCATACTCCACGCACTCATACTCCACGCACTCATACTCCACGCACTCATACCCCACGCACTCATACTCCACGCACTCATACTCCACGCACTCATACTCCACGCACTCATACTCCACACACTCATACTCCACACACTCATACTCCACACACTCATACTCCACACACTCATACTCCGCACTCATACTCCACGCACTCATACTCCACGCACTCATACTCCACGCACTCATACTCCACGCACTCATACTCCACACACTCATACTCCACACACTCATACTCCACACACTCATACTCCACACTCATAATACACACACTCATAATACACACACTCATACTCCACGCACTCATACTCCACGCACTCATACTCCACACACTCATACTCCACACACTCATACTCCACACTCATAATACACACACTCATACTCCACACACTCATACTCCACACACTCATACTCCACACACTCATACTCCACACACTCATAATACACACACTCATAATACACACACTCATAATACACACACTCATAATACACACACTCATACTCCACACACTCATACTCCACACACTCATAATACACACACTCATAATACACACACTCATACTCCACACACTCATACTCCACACACTCATACTCCACACACTCATACTCCACACTCATAATACACACACTCATACTCCACACACTCATACTCCACACACTCATAATACACACACTCATACTCCACACACTCATAATACACACACTCATACTCCACACACTCATACTCCACACACTCATAATACACACACTCATAATACACACACTCATATACTCCACACACTCATACTCCACACACTCATACTCCACACACTCATACTCCACACACTCATACTCCACACACTCATAATACACACACTCATAATACACACACTCATAATACACACACTCATAATACACACACTCATATACTCCACACACTCATACTCCACACACTCATACTCCACACACTCATAATACCCACACACTCCACACACTCATAATACTCACACTCAGGCCTGATACCTTCATTCTGAGGGTTTTCAGAAGTTCAGAGCTCAAAACGCTGTGTGTTTGTGTGTGTGTGTGAGAGAGAGAGAGAGAGAGAGAGAGAGAGAGAGAGAGAGAGAGAGAGAGAGAGAGAGAGAGAGAATGCATGTGTGTTTGTGAGAGAGAGAAAGAGTGTGTGAAAGAGAAAGAGAGTGAGTGTGAGAGAGAAAGAGAGAATGTGTGAGTGTGTGTGAGAGAGAGAGAGAGTATGTGTGTGTATACGTGTGTTAGAGAGAGAGAGTGTGTGTGTGTGTGTGTTTGTGAGAGTGAGTGAGTGAGTGTGTGTGTACGCTTCAACAGACAGACCACATGTTTCATCCATCAATGAAGGACGTTAACTCACACAACGCAAATCATCAGGGCTTTATGGGATCTGTCAGTAATGCGTTCATGAGGCTGAGATATTCTGACTGGACTTTTCAAGATCTCCTCAGAATAATGACTCTTCAGAATCTCACTGGAAGTAGTAGATCATCCGGGGATTTTTTCATGAGTTCTGTGAATTCAGACATACTTCTTTTCTCACATACTGTTTTTCGCCTACTATATAGTAGGGAAGTATGTGATTTTGGATGCAACCAGAGTGTACGTTTACACGACAACGATAAGCTTAAAACGGAGAAGTTTTTCCCTTGAGTTTTCCGTGTACAGACGACACGCACAGATCCAGGAAAACGCTGTATTCTGTTGCCAGGCCACTAGATGGCGATGAAACACTATAGACTGAACCCGTAATACGCATGTGCTTGATGTCATCGTTTTCATAGGTTCATGTTTTTGTTGTTTTACACAGAGACCATTCTCAAAAACTTGCACTTTGAAACACGGTTTTCGAAAGTTTGTGTTTTCAGGCGCCCAAAACGCCGCTGTCGTGTAAATGAACGGCCAAGACGCATAAAATAGTTTTACGTTTTTAGTTGAAAACGGTGTCGTGTAAACAGCCAAGTCTTAAAGTTGAGTGTTTGCGTCGACCTGCAACATGTCAAGTCACAGTTATTTCTATAGCGCTCCATTGTTTCAAAGCAGCTTCACATTAATACAACAGGAAAATAACTTTGTTAATGATTACAAAGAGCTCTAAAAAGACAATAGTTTCATTATTCAGCTCAATTCAGTTCAATAACAGTGTCAAAGTTGATCAATTACAAAACAAATTGAGCTTCAGCTATAAATCAACTCTACAGAAGACAATTAACACATTCACATTTAAAGATGTAGTTTTTGTGTAGACCAACATTACAATAATTATAAGACATTGCTTCGTTTGTATATTTGGAAAAAGGCTTGAGGATTAAATGTAATTCAGTGTAGCTTGTTATCAGCATCAGGACACGAAGAACCATGAACTCCTTCTGGAAACAGCATGTTCACACTGCACATGTGTTACTGCTCACACAAACACGGCACTAACAAAAACACTACCAGAAGAAAGAAGAAACGCATGTGGCATGAGGGCAGGAACTTCTCCTTTAAGGGTTTTACAGAAATAAACTCACAGATCTAATGTTATGAAGCAGCCAGCGTGCCGTGACATGAACATCATCAATCACTTCCCAACAAACATGGGAAACGGTTTACATTTCCTGAGCTAAAGTGCGCACAGTTGTTCAGTGTAGAGATAAAAACACTCACTTGCGTTTGTTGAAGTCACAGTCAATCTTCTGTCGTCCAGTGATCGTACACCTGTAGCTGCTCCCGCCACTGGTCAGGCTGTGCTCAAAATGGCACACTAGCGTACTAATCACTATTTAGTATGCATGCTGTGCACACTACATGTACGTTCTGCATGGGTACTTGGATGAAGTACTACACTAGGTACTCTATCCCACAATATCCCACAATGCAATGCACACTGCATTGGGTACCCTATCCGACACTACACTAGGTACTCAATCCCACAATGCAATGCACGCTGCACTGGGTACTGTATCCCACAATGCAATGCACGCTGCACTGGGTACTATATCCCACAATGCAATGCACACTGCACTAGGTACTATATCCCACAATGCAATGCATGCTGCACTGGGTACTATATCCCACAATGCAATGCACGCTGCACTGGGTACTATATCCCACAATGCAATGCACACTGCACTAGGTACTATATCCCACAATGCAATGCACGCTGCACTGGGTACTATATCCCACAATGCAATGCACACACTGCACTGGGTACTATATCCCACAATGCAATGCACACTGCACTAGGTACTATATCCCACAATGCAATGCACACTGCACTAGGTACTCTATCCCACAATGCAATGCACTAGGTACTCTATCCCACAATGCAATGCACTAGCTACTCTATCCCACAATGCAATGCACTAGCTACTCTATCCCACAATGCAATGCACACTGCACTAGGTACTATATCCCACAATGCAATGCACACTGCACTAGGTACTATATCCCACAATGCAATGCACACTGCACTAGGTACTGTATCCCACAATGCAATGCACACTGCACTAGGTACTATATCCCACAATGCAATGTACACTGCACTGGATACTATATCCCACAATGCAATGCACACTGCACTGGGTACTCTATCCCACAATGCAATGCACACTGCACTGGGTACTCTATCCCACAATGCAATGCACACTGCACTAGGTACTATATCCCACAATGCAATGCACACTGCACTAGGTACTCTATCCCACAATGCAATGCACACTGTACCGGGGTATTGTATCCCACAATGCATCACAGTATTGTATCTCAGACTGCTATGCAATTTGATTAGCAGTGTAGCAGATGAACTGGGCATGATTATAAGCCAGTGATTTCCTCCCTTTCTTGACTTTGATTGTCCTGAATTAAAAATGCGAAATAACCATTTAGAGCTGCTGAAGAAAACTCATTCACATTTTCATTATTTCAGTAGATGTACATGTGTTCAATACATTTCTAATAAAACACAATGAGCATAAATGTCCACAGACAATTTAGAGCTAAGATTAGTCTCGCTTCAGTCCCTAGCGCTGAGGTCTGACACACACAGCCTGTAATCAGTGTCAAGCTGCGTGTGGTTTCATATGTGCAGCGGTCACTGCTGTAACAGAGATGGTGAACTATAATGATACGACTGCTGAAGTATGAACACTTTAAGATGTAAATAAATGTTTAACGAGGACAAACAGCCTGAAACATGGCTTTCACTGCCGGTACGGTCAGCCAAGAATCTGCAGATATAAATCACACAAACCAACGTTCTGTCGCACGTCTCAAATGGAGATATGAAGCATTTAAACACTAGTCTTGAACTAATGAAAAGGAATAAATCAGACTCTGACAGTTCAGTGAGGGAATCAGAGCTACTTAAAACCGTCGGGCTGCTTATTAAAACTAATGAAAGATGCTCTGAAACTCAATACTGTGCCTATAAAACATTCACTTCGCTGGCATTTTTTGCCTTTTTTTTCTCTCATTTTAATGGCATAAAACCGAGATGTGTCACCGAGAACCACACGTCAGTATAAAACACTATAAATACTAATTTAAGCATGACTTCAGCATGACTACATTACATATATGACTACATTCTACATTAAAAAATACATGTGCACCTGGAACAATAATCATTGTATAATTTATTTTATTATATGTATTTCATACAATTTTATTTATTATATGTATATATATATATAATACACACACACAGTCAAAAGTTTGGAAGCATTACTATTTTTAATGTGGTTGAAAGAAGTCTCTTCTGCTGCATTTATTTGATCAAAAATACAGAAAAAACAGTAATATTGTGAAATATTATTACAATTTAAAATAATGTTATTCTATTTTAATATACTTACAAATATAATTTATTTCTGTTATGCGAAGCTGAATTTTCAGCATCATTACTCCAGTCTTCAGTGTCACATGATCCTTCAGAAATCACTCTAATATGATGAAACATTTTTTTTAGGATTCTGTGATGAATAAAAAGTTTAAAAAGAATAGCATTTATTTAAAATAGAAATCTTTTGTAACAACATACTCTACCGTTAATAAGTTTGGGGTCAGAAATTTTCTTTTATTTTTTAAAGAAATTAAAACTTTTATTCAGCAAGAATGTATTAAATTGATAAAAAGTGATCGTAAAGATTTATATTGTTAGAAAATATTACTATTTGGAATAAATGCTGTTCTTTTTAACTTTTTATTCACCAAAAAATCCTGAATATTACAGGTTCTGACAAAATATGAAGCAGCAAAACTGTTTTCAACACTGATAATAATCAGAAATGTTTCTTGAGCATCAAATCATCATATTAGAGTGATTTCTGAAGGATCATGTGACACTGAAGACTGGAGTAATGATGCTGAAAATTCAGCTTTGATCACAGGAATAAATTACACTTTAAAGTATATTAAAATAGAAACCCATTATATATATATATATATATATATATATAGAGAGAGAGAGAGAGAGAGAGAGAGAGAGAGAACATTTATATTATATATAATTTTGTTTTAAAAAAATGCATATTGTGCAAACCAGTTTTAGTAAATAGTTTCAGTTTTGATCATTTGGACTCCAGTATTTTTGAACGTGCAAAGTGTGCTTGTTTCTATAAATCACATGTGTGTATAGAGGTGAGAAGTGTGTATTAAATCTGTTTATATCTCTATCTGTTAGCGTTCCCATTCATCTCAATGACCGTTTCTCAGCTAATGACCCTGCTGGTGTACAGGACCTGTTCTTTGAGCTGTAAATATCAGAAAATGACTCGATACCAGCAAGGACTAGCCAAACCTCCTCACACCAAACACACTGGAGAACGGTTCTGTCTGGTGACGCTGGAAATGACGCAGATCACCTTGAAGAAACACTGCAAAAGACGACGGGGATGGAGAGTTAAGTCCTTTTTCAGACACTCAATATTTCTGCCAAAGTTAAAATCTTTAATATTCTGCATCACATGTGCGTAATACAGCTTTAAACCAACACTCTACCTTTATAGAGGAATTATGGAGGCTTCCCGAGTCAGTGTGAGCTTCAGCATCTAGCAGAGGGTTTCTTCATTACAACAGGAACATGTTTCCTGGATGTGTGATTGAGAACAGACTCACAGAGACGTTCGGTCCAGTCCAAACCAAAGCCAGCTCCATCTGGACGAAACATCAGTGTGTTCGGGCCTGGAACTCATTCAGCTCAAGCAAACATTCATCATGCTGATAAACAATGTGACAGAAGACGGGGAAAAAAGAAACGCCAGTCCAGCTCGACCGGACCAGCTTGAAAACAGTCACACACACAACATCCGCCTGACGGAGAACGAGCAGAGACGCTCCAGCACGAGCTTTCAAGGTTTCGGCGGCAACGGGGATTGTAATACTAACAGAAATTCAGCAAGGGACGTTTAAAACAAATAAAACGTCTGTTAAAACAATATTTGGAGAGAATAAAAAAAGAGAAACTGGTGTGAGTAATTCTTTTCAGATAGTTTGTGGTGAGTGAGTTTTTAAAAGGTACAATATGTGCGAATTTTATAATAAAATATCCAAAAATCATTTGCACAGTGTGATATATTTCCTGCAGTTGTGGACTTACAATATCCCAAAAGTTCCCGAAGATTTTTAATTTCAGAGAAATTCCCTTTTTAAATAATGGCTCGTCCCTGTTCACTTGTCGCCTGTCAATGACGTAATATCCGCGTTATCCCTGGTTTCGTACTGCCGTAGTAACCATGGCGACAGTGGACAACTGCGTAACGTCTAGCGCACGCTCACGCTGATGTTTCGTTCAAACATTATGGATCATGGCAAGCAGACTTTGGGACAAAAGGAGAACTAAAACGAGGATCAGTGTGGCGTTTTCGAGATGCTGAGAGCTAGCGTCCGCGGCTAACTTCGACTCGACAGAGACGCGCAAATGTAGAGGTGAGCAAATTTACATAAAACTAATCAATGTTATACAGCTCAACATGATTAAATGTTAGAATATGATCAGTGTGTTATGCTAATGTTGATCTAGCTTACTGCTAGTCTCATACAGACAAACTAACACAGAGAATAACATTATAACTTTAACACACTCAAATGCAGTTTAGTGTGATAGTGTAGAGCAAGTGAAGCAGCGCTGTGTTCCCTCACAATTTTCATTGGTCTAATAAACTGCCCTGTGTGAGTATTATTCAGCACTTGCGGGTAAGTTAGTTCGGTAAAATGAAATGTCGACGTTCCTTTATATCCGCGGGACTCGCGTGTGGCGCTGAGATCTGTCTCTCATTAGCACTCGCGCCCTGATTCATTCCACAGTCATGTTAAAAACATCAGTGTATTCACTCATCCATAAACATTATTAGATCCTTCGGCATGATGACAAGTTCCATAACTCCGCTTATGCGTCATCAACATACGCCTTTGTTATTGTAAGAGGTTAGCGACCCCTAGTGGTGGAAAAATTACATATTGTAGCTTTAATGTTCAGAGTCAGTCACTGAGTTCTGGCTCGACCAATCATGTGAGTTCACCTGTTTAACTGACCAATGACAGACAGGAGAGTATCATGAGGAAACCTGTTTGAAAACACTCATTTTTGTAACACTTTAAAACAATCATGTTATAGAGCAGTTATGTCATATAAAGGATTTATACCCTCCAAAAACAATGTAGTCATAAATGTAAGATTTATGCATTTGAATTTCATATAAGATTTCTATCCATTTGGATTACAGAGATTTAACAAACAAACTAATGAACTTAAGGTCATGCATAAATTAAACGGGTAGGATTTCTGTACTCAAAAAAAAAAATAATAATCATGGCATAGTTTAACTATTTCTACCTATTTGATTTTATTAAAATAATCATATTTATTTTCAAAATGCATTTATTCAAATGATTGTAAAAACAATTGTGTTAATGTGAATTAGCTGTGGGACAAGCAACATTCAGAAATTATACAAATACACAATATTATACAGAATACAAACAAATTATTGATGATAAATATATTAAAGCACATTCAGTTTATAAGTACTATTACAGAAATCGTTTCATTTACGCATGACCGACAAATATGCATCGCATTACATTTTTTAGTTAAAGTTAAAATGGCGTAATCCAAATGGATGGAAATTTTATATGCAATTCAAATACATGAATCTTAAATTTAGGCATAAATATTTTTGCAGTGCATGATCAAATCAATCCACGTCACTAATCGAATCACAGACCAGTTTAATTGAGTTAATATTTGAAACATAAAACATCAAATTCATTATTTCAATGTATACAAAAATAAATAAGATTGCACTGTATAAAATGTTCTGTGAAACACAAAAAAAAAGAAAAAGAAAAAAGATGGCAGAATGTCAACGCCACTGAAGTATCATAACCCTCCAGATCTCAGATTCATCTATGATTCGACTCCAGGAGACTTCAAATACAATGCAACGTTCTTTTAGGAGCTTGATCGTGTAAAATCATCCAGTTCAGTGTGAAAACAGCATTCAGCACAATATTTCACAGAAGAAGAGGAGGGGATGACTAGATACACAGAACCAAACAAGGCACAGGAGTGAAACGTGGCACGTGTTGTGAGCGTGTTATGGGCGTGCTATGAGTGTGTTATTAGCGTGTTATTAGCGTGTTATGAGCGTGTTACGGGCGTGTTATTAGCATGTTATGAGCATGTTATGGGCGTGTTAGGAGCGTGTTATTAGCATGTTATGAGCGTGTTATGGGTGTGTTATGAGCGTGTTATTAGCGTGTTACGGGCGTGTTATTAGCATGTTATGAGCATGTTATGGGCGTGTTAGGAGCGTGTTATGGGCGTGCTATGAGTGTGTTGTGGGCGTGTTATTAGCGTGTTATGAGCGTGTTACTGGCGTGTTACGGGCGTGTTATTAGCATGTTATGGGCGTGTTAGGAGCGTGTTACGGGCGTGTTATTAGCATGTTATGAGCATGTTATGGGCGTGTTAGGAGCGTGTTATTAGCGTGTTATTAGCGTGTTATGAGCGTGTTATGAGCGTGTTATGAGCGTGTTGTGGGCGTGTTAGGAGCGTGTTATTAGCGTGTTGTGGGCGTGTTATTAGCGTGTTATTAGCGTGTTATGAGCATGTTACGGGCGTGTTATTAGCATGTTATGAGCATGTTATGGGCGTGTTAGGAGCGTGTTATTAGCATGTTATGAGCGTGTTATGGGCGTGTTATGAGCGTGTTGTGGGCGTGTTAGGAGCGTGTTATTAGCGTGTTGTGGGCATGTTAGCGTGTTATGAGCGTGTTACGGGCGTGTTATTAGCATGTTATGAGCGTGTCATGGCCGTGTTATGAGCGTGTTGTGGGCGTGTTATTAGCGTGTTATGAACGTGTTATGGGCGTGTTATGAGCGTGTTACGGGCGTGTTATGAGCGTGTTACGGGCGTGTTATTAGTGTGTTATTAGCATGTTATTAGCGTGTTGTAAGCGTGTTATTAGCATGTTATGAGCGTGTTATGGCCGTGTTATTAGCATGTTATGAGCGTGTTATGGGCGAGTTATGAGCGTGTTGTGGGAGTGTTATGAGCATTATGAGCGTGTTGTGGGCGTTACGGGCGTGTTATTAGCATGTTATGAGCGTGTTATGAGCGTGTTATGGGCGTGTTATGGGCGTGTTATGAGCGTGTTATGGGCGTGTTATGAGCGTGTTATGGGCGTGTTATGAGCGTGTTATGGGCGTGTTATGGGCGTGTTATGGGCATGTTATGGGCGTGTTATGAGCGTGAGAGCATGCCCAGATTGAGCAGGATGGAGCTGAGGTTGATGTTGAGGAAGGCTTGAGAACGGTCAGCGGTTCGGTGCATCTCCTGCAGCAACAAATGCAGCGACGACACTTCAAACAGACGCTTGTTCTTCCTGCAACCAAACAGAACCACAGCTGAACCTCCCAATACACACATGACCGACAGGAAGGTTTTCCAGTGAAGTCCCCTCGTGCGAGGGACCTCATGCATAAAGATAATGTGAAAAAATTACATTATGAATATTGTGTAAAATATTATTTGGCAAATATTTAGTTTGTTACATTACATCATTGCATTTTTTATCTAGTCAGTGTAGTACTGTACTGATACATGTGTTATTTATTTTAATTACATTTTATTTATTTATTTATTTACTTTATTTTTTATTTAAATCAAATGTTTTTTCTTTTATTTATTTATGATTTACTTAAATATTTTATTTATTTGCATTAATTTCAAAATGCATTCGTATTTTTATTAATTTATTAGTTATTTTAATTTATTAGTTATTTTAATCAAATGTGATCATTTTTTTTATTTTGTTTTAATCAAATTTATTTAATCATTTTCATATTTTATTTATTTATTTTAATTTACTGTATTCAAATATATTAATTTATTAACTATTTAAATCAAATGTGATTTATTATTTAGTTAATTTGTTTAATCTTATTTTTATTTATTGTAACAAATATTTATTTATTTAACTTCATTAACTTAGTTATTAGAATCAAATGTGATTTGATACTCAAATATATTTATTTATTTAGTTAATTGGGTTAATCTTAATTTATTATTTATTTAAATATTTTTATATTTATTTAAATTAATCTGATTCAAATGTATTAATTTATTAGTTATTTGAATCAAATGTGATTTATTTTATTATTTTTTATTTACAATTAAATGTAATTATCTTGTTAGTTAATTGGTTTAATCTTAATCTTATTTTTATTTATTATTATTTAAATATTTTTTATTTATTTTAATTTTATTACAAAGTGTTTATTTATTACTTATTTTAATAAAATGTGATTTTTTCCAAATGTGTTTTTAAAATTTTATTTAGTTAGTTAATTTCAACCTTATTGTTATTATTTATTTATTATTACACAGTTTTCCTCTAAACGTTTGTCCCTTGTGGCCCCTTGCGGGTCCCTGGGCCCGTTTGAAATCCCCCGTGTTAGAGGAGGAGAGACTAACCGGATACTGGAGAGCTTCTGGAGGAGCATGAGCATCTTCTCCATCAGTGACGGCTCCAGACGAGGGTTACGGAGGAACATCGAGGCGCAGCGGAAGAAATCTTCTGTGCTGCACTGATCCAGAAAAGTCGACAGCAACCCTGATGGACAGAGGAACATCAGTCAGGGATTCTCATTGTGGAAAAAATCTGTCATATTGTCACTTTTTTCATGGATAGATGCACTTTTATGATGGATGGATGTATGGATGGATGGATGCACTTTTATGATGGGTAGATGCACTTTAATGATGGGTGGATGCACTTTTATGATGGATAGATGCACTTTTATGATGGATAGATGCACTTTTATGATGGGTGGATGCACTTTTATGATGGATAGATGCACTTTTATGATGGGTAGATGCACTTTAATGATGTACAGATGCACTTTAATGATGGACAGATGCACTTTAATGATGTACAGATGCACTTTAATGATGGACAGATGCACTTTTATGATGGATGGATGCACTTTTATGATGGATAGATGCACTTTAATCATGGATAGATGCACTTTTATGATAGATAGATGCACTTTAATGATGGATAGATGCACTTTTATGATGGATAGATGCACTTTTATGATGGATGGATGCACTTTTATGATGGATGGATGCACTTTTATGATGGATAGATGCACTTTTATGATGAATAGATGCACTTATGATGGATAGATGCACTTTAATGATGGATAGATGCACTTTTATGATGGATAGATGCACTTTTATGATGGATGGATGCACTTTTATGATGGATGGATGCACTTTTATGATGGATAGATGCACTTTTATGATGGATGGATGCACGTTTTTAAGCTTCAATCTGTTGGTTGCAATCCACTGCCATTATAAAACTTGGAAGAGCCAAGGATATTTTTTTATATAACTCTGATTGTATTCGTCTGAAAGAAGAACGTCATATACACCTAGGATAGCTTGAGGAAGAGTAAATCATGAAATGAGATTTTCATTTTAAAGTGAACTAATCCTTTAATTTCTGAACTTCTGCTTGCTGGTCCGACCTCTCTCACAGGTCTCAGGCCGTCTGTTAAAGTCTTTAGTCTGAGCTGATTTAGGACACATGGAGCACATTAAAGCTTCGACCAGACAACCACAGCTGACCTTGAGACGTGACCTCGCGCTCCACCCTTCACACGTTCACATAATTATCCTCCTGTAAAGCTCCCTAATTGCCAGGCCAGCTCACTGTAAAGTGCTCGCGCTACACACGTCTGTTCAGTGTCACGCGTAAGAAAGCGAAAGGCACATTCCTGGCCCTTCTCGTAAACGCACTCACTTTACGATTCGTGAGTGTTTTTCACCAGCTCACAGTCCACCGGGCCTGAACATGAGCAATCACACACCGCCGTTACACTGTGATGGGAATTTAATTAAACCTATTACTGAACCACAAAGACCACGACTGAATTAAATCAAGCATGCTCTGGTTTTCAAACTGGAGTCCAGTGACCCGCAGGGAGTGCTTGGGGGTCCATGAAAAAGTAAAAAAAAATAAGATTAAACTAAAAAAAAAGTATAAAAAAACCTATATAAAATTTATCATAAAATTGGATTGAAATAAATACAATATTTGATTAAAATTATTAAAATTATAATTTATTTAAATAAATAAATTCAAATTGATTGAAATAAATATATTTTATTAAAATATATTTATTTAAAAAAAATATTAAAAACCGAAACAAATACATTTGTTTTCAATAAATAATAAATAAACAAACATTTATTTAAATAAATAAAACTACATAAATACATAAATGCATTTTATTAAAACAAATTGAAATAAATAAACAATATTTAAATAAATAATTTGATTAAAACAAAAAAATTAAACGGGAATAAATAAAAAAAAAATATTAACATAAATAAAAATACAAACAAAATTGCATTTTTAGCATTTGATTAGATTAAAATAAAATAATTTGTAATTTGATTTAAATAAGTAATAAATTAATACATTTGATTAAAATAAATAATTGGATTAAAATCCAAAAAAATTATTAAATTAAATTAAATAAATAAAAAATATTTGCAATGCAATGATGTACAAATATTTTACGCATTTTCATAACATTCATATTTTACAGTATTAACTGGGTCTTTATACTTATAAAAATATAGGATTATTATTAAAAATTAAAAATATACTTATTAGGACTATTCAATTTTAGGATTTTAGGAAGATGATATTTGGGAGCCCGTTGCATTAAAAGACTGAAAACCGATTAAACGATCATCAGAGTCGTGACTCTTCTAACATCAGCAGCAGATTCACATGACTTCAGTATAACAGACACGTCTCAGTGGTGTGTGTAGCATGAAGTGTTTCTCACGTGACTCTGAGCTCATCTGTATCAGGACACCTGTGGACCGAGCCAGCAGACCGGGACTCCCTCCTCTCAGCAGAACCAGAACCACCGGCAGAGCCTGGTACTCCAGGAACAGCGCCTGTCCTTCATCGGTGCGCACCGCACACGCCAACACGTCCACAGCCTGAGCCAGGACGTCCACTACAGGAGAAGAAGAAGTCAAGTCACCTTAATTTATACAGCGCTTTTAACAATATTGTTTCAAAGCAGCTTTACAGAGATAATATGAAATTAAGTAGCAGAGATTGTTTTGGCTTTACAGCAGCTCTAGAATAAAGTTAGTTTTGATTGATTCACTTCCATTGAAGAATAAGAACAACAGACGTCATACATCACAGTCTGCGTCAGTTCAGGAAGAGAGAAATGATGCCGTTATTGAACTAAACTGAATCAACATTGAACACACTCAAGCTGAATAATAATAGAACAACAAATCTTTGGGGTTTGGACTGATGGGTTAGTGAAGTCCCGAGTCCTACAGCTCCTCCTGTACGATTTTAAGGAAAAATTGGGTCTATCGGAGACGTCCAATAGACACACACAGTGTAATCACCAGGGGAAAATCTCAGTAAAACTGGGATCTGTTTTGCCAGATGAGAAGTTTATCTATGCATCATCTTTTTACTCTTTTAATTAATTTTATAACTGTTTTCATTTTCCTTGCTTTTATTTTGTGATTAATTTAATTCCTTTCTGTGTAAAGCACTTTGAATTGCTATAGTGTATGAAATGTGCCGTATGAATAAACTTGCCTTGCCTTGAATAATGACTCCACTGTCATAGCTGCATTAAACTCGTTTCATAATGAACTTTACAGTTATTAAACTGAACTAAATCAACACTGATCTGAATACTAACACTGTCTTTTTAAAGCTGAATTTCTCGTTTGCATCCCTGATTCTGTTATTTTCCTGTTTATCATGTGAAGCTGCTTTGAAACTATCTGTAGCACTATTCAAATAAAGACTTGAAACAATATTCTAAATGCAAATATATAAATAAACACAGAATCATTCATATTTAGCACTGCAATATAAATGCACTTTTCAAGGAATCTTTATTTATTTTTGTATGATAAACCGTATTATACTATATTCATCTAATTCTGCTTCTCCAGTAAATGTGTCTTGATTTAAGAATGTTTCGATATTTGTGCTGGAAAACAAGAGGATGATTTGCATCTTTTGAAGTGCAACATTTAATGCCAAAAGACTTTCTGATTGAAGACTTTATAAGAGCACCAGTGGAATAGAGACTCGTGTTAATGAGATGTTTTAGACATTAATGCAGCTTGAGTTATTTATACTGACTACAGGAATGTTCACGACTTCAACGTTATTCATTTCCATGATGCATCTCCGATTTTTCTATGACTTTTGGTGTCAGAAATAAACTTTTTATTAATGGAAAATTGACTTTGTGTGTTTTTTTAAGCCTATAAAGTATGAGATGAACAGCAGACTCGTGTACAACACTGCCATCTGCTGCAGAGACAGGCAAACCATGTCAGAGAGAGAGCAGAGGTCAAAAACATGCAGAGAACGAGCCTAAACGTGAACATACAACAACTGCTCATCATCACGAGCAAGTGTGTGTGTGTGTAAGAACTGTATATATATATATATATATATATAATACAAAAGTGATTTCCAGCCTAAAAAATTTTACATCTTCATTCAAAAAAAAAAATTTCCTTCAAAATCTTTGTCTACCGAGCTGAAACAGGACTTAGATCTGGGGGCTTTTAAAAATGAACTAAAGCGTATTTTAAAAAGAGATCAAGTGTGCAGTCATTTTTAGTTTGCGCTCAAATGCACATTCTTTATGTAATGTCAGAATTAAATAATGTTATTGTAAATGTAAATGTATTTTGTGTACTTTTTGTATGCATGTGAAAAGCCCTTCTAGGGACGGACATTGCAAATTAGCCTTGGCTATAAATGTTGTAGTGTGGTACAGGTTTATTGTTCACACGTGTCCCTAATAAATAACTAAAAATAAATAAAAAATGTTTGTTTTTTGTTTTCAGCATTTGTTTTGCATGGTAAAATAAAAACCCGTTTGCTTGTTTTGCCAAATAATTTTGCCAAATAATCAAGTTCTTCCCTCATATTTAAAAAAGAGAAAAAAATCTAATAGTTTCCTCATATTTTGATGGTTTAATTGAACTTGTTAATAATTAAAACGAAGTTGCTCATTTGCACATTTAATGATATTAATGCATATAATGATTGTCTATTTATCTTTACATTTTTATAAACAATTTAATTAATCAGTATATATGATCACAAAACGATACAACTTTTGATTTCAATAATGTATTAGTTAAATGCTGAAATTAATATTAAGTAATATTAATAAAAGCTTTAGAAGTATTTTTCATTGTTAGATCATGTTAACTAATGCTAACAAATGGAACCTTATTGTAAAGTGTTACCAGAAAGAAAAATATATGTATATCTTTTTGCAGAATATGAAAACACTAAATGCACTGCATGATAATCTCTGTCCTATATTTCCCTGAGTGATTCTTGTCTATTAGACTCATTTCAGGACATTATTGCTCAGACTTGTTTGACCTCGCCTTTTTCCCACCATTGGCTTTTGTCTTGCTTAGTTGGGGACATTTAATTTAATATTCAACAATATTATTGATCTGCCTGCATTGACACCATTATATGAGAACTGAACTGAGCTGGACGACGACATCACAGTTTTCTCCAGAGAGGCTATATATATATATAAATGAACTAAATTAATAACTTTTTTGCAAAAAAATGAAACATCACTGAACTTAAATAAGCTGGACTGTGACGCTATTTTCTTCTGGAAACAAACTTTGTTGCATTATTCTCCTGTTATCTCTGTAAAGCTGCTTTGAAACACTCTGTACTGTAAAAAGCGCTGTATAAATAAAGCTGACTCGACCTTGACTGAGGGTTTTGATGATGATGAGGCTGCACAGAAAGCGTGTGTGAAGACAGGAGCTCTTAAACAGTGGACACACACGCGGGCGAGCCGGGTCACATGACCCTCGAGACACCTCCTCACCCAGCCTCCTCAGCGTGGAGGTCAGGACAGCGTGCTGGAAGAGAGAGAGCGAGATGTGGCGTTAAAACACACACCTCTGCAGGCACTGGGGCGTCCGTCTGCCTGCCTGCATCAAATAAACATCTAATAATAATACATTAGAAAACGTGTAAATGCTTTTTACAAAACTTCAGACAAAGCTAGTTTTTGGACATGCAGCAGACAAAAAATTAGTAAAACTTGTGATTTAAGCAGCTTCCTTTGATCTAAAGTATGTGGAAACTGAACTGTGAGAGATGATGATGATGATGATGATGATGATGATGATGAAGCATCTCCTGCCTCATATTGCTGAGCTCTTAAAAACACACAGGGTTGTTTGACTTAATATTATTGTTTTATTATTTTTTTCTCATTATTATTGGACTTTATGTATTTATTTTTATTTAATTATTTGTATTATTGTGTTTCTATTTAAGTGAAAATAATTTTTAAAAAAAACACACGTTGCACTTTCATAATGTGCAGCTAGGCAGTTTTTTTTAAATAGAGATCGATCAATATTAAAAATAACCGATTACAGATTATTTGTCCATTTATATGTCCGATAATCGGTATGCAGAACCGATATGTAGTTTTACTTCCGTTTTGTTCAAATGTTGTGATCTTCATAATCACAATAATAATAGCATTATGAGATGCTTTTTTACAACAGCAGCAATATTATTATCAATAGGCAAAATAAATTGGCAAAGTCTAATGTTTTCAAATGGAGAACTTAAAATGCAAACTACAGTTTGAAACCAAAGTTTAGCTGTTGTTTATTAAGCGAAAGAGTAAAGACAACAAGTTCACTGGAATAATTATCCATGGTCAAGAAAGAAACTAACAAAAACAGTGAAGACATTACATTAGGGTCCATTTCGAATGGCATTTTATGAGAATTATAAATAGAAAAAATTTAATATCGGTAAAACCGATTATCGGTCAATTTTAAGGGGATAGTTCCAAACCCATAAGACTTTTGTTCATCTTTCAAACACAAATTCAGATATATTTGAGTGCTCTATGTACGTTCACTGATCAATGTAAATAAAAGCCTAAACTGAATCCGTTCATCATATAAAGCAATCGTGTCTCTTCAGAAGGCTTGGATTAAACGGCTTGATTCATACATATTACATTTTTGATCTCTTTATGAATGTTTTTGAAGTGTTTTGAAAAGCTCTGTTTCTCCAATCACAACTGATTGCATTCATTTTGCCATTTGTTGATAAAGTCAGATGGTAGTTTAGCGTATGATGGGCAGAGTTGGACAAAGTACACAACTTCCTTACTTGAGTGAAAGTACAGACACTACTGGTCAAATATTACTCCGTTACAAGTAAAAGTTGTAAAGACTGATTATTACTTAAGTAAAAGTACAGAAGTACTCGTATTTAAAAAGTACTTAATTATCAAAAGTAACAAGTAAATGTCAATGCATTGTTTTATTATTGTTGCATTGTTGTATGTAATACTTACAGTACCATATGCCTCTGAATCTATGCCTTCCCTCATATCAATATCACATGTATTTCTAGAACACAGTTCCAGTAGTGGGATTGAATGTGAGACTGAATAAGTCACTCAATAACGTCTACAATGGTTTCGGACACCCAGATAATTCCCTATTTAAAGTTTTTTGGCTTTTAGTATGAATATGTTAGCCTTACTGTTATCTATAAGCTCCAAAACAATGACAAAATTCACATTTCGAAGACCAAACCCAACGCTGAAAATGAAAATCAGGTTGATGTCAGAATCCAATGTCAGATTGACGTTAATCTCCAACGTTGGACAGACGTTGTATTGTGGTTGAAAATGAAAATCGGGTTGACGTCAGAAACCAACATCAGTCGAGTTCTGACGTCAACCCGACTTTCATTTCCAACCAAAATGCAAACCCTGACTGATGTTACTACTTTCTACTCAAGGAGCTTGACAGAAATGTAGTGGAGTAAAAAGTATGATATTTGTCTTTCAAATGTAGTGAAGTTAAAGTAAAAAGTCTCCAGAAAAAATAATACTCAAGTAAAGTACAGATACTCAAAAAGTGTACTCGGGTAAATGTAGTTTGTTACTGTCCACCTCTGATGATGGGCCACGGGTGTGTTGGGTACCTGTGTGCTGCGCTCCAGAAGCATCAGACAACAGTAGATACAGCGGATCAGAGACAGCAGGAGAGACGACTCCATCACTGACGCCTGATGAAGATGCTCCACCAGCACTGGCAGCGCCTGACAACGTCACAGTAATCACAGGATAATGCTTTACAATCACCACATGCACAATTATCATTCATTCATTTATTTAAGTAAGATATTTTCAATGACATTTGAGAGCTTTCTGACCCTTCATTGACAGCAATTTAATTACCACTTTCAAGGCCCAGAAAGGTAGTAAAGACATCGTTAAAATAGTCCATGTGACTAAAGTAGTTCAAATGTATGTTATGAAGCAACAAAAATAAACACAGTTAAGCACTTCCTGGTTCTGCGTCAGAACGCTGGCTCATTATTGGCCGACGCTGGTCATGTGAGCACCACGACACATGCGTGTGATGCTGATGCAGGAGCTGGCCAATGGTGAGCCGGCGTTCTGACGTAGAACTCAAAAGCGCTGCAGTGTGTTTACTGAGATCTGACAGAAGAGAAGAAATTGTTGAATGAAGTCGTAATTTTTTGTGTTTTTGCGCACAAAAAGTATTTTTGTCGCTTCATAACATACATTTGAACCACTGTAGTCACATGGACTATTTTAATGATGTCTTTACTACCTTTCTGGGCCTTAAAAGCTGCAGTGACGTTGTTGTCTATGGAGGGATCAGAAACCTCTCGGATTTAATCTAAAATATCTTAATTTGTGTTCTGAAGATGAACGAAAGTGAGTGAAAACGCGCATAGGTTTAGTTACCTATGATCACGCGCGTGAACTCGGCAATCGATTACTTTGGACTTCAACCGAAAAACAGGATGTAAACACAGGTATGTGCGCTGGCTTAAATAACATAATTTTTATACATATCTTTTACATCTACTGCAGTCAGATCCACTCGTGTTCACTCAGAAGGAATCACTCACATTTTCTGTGCACTTGTAATGACACATCAAGGATGTTAAGAGGCTAAAAGCAGGTTTAGTACTTGCCCTATTGAAGTCAACAGGGTGCAAATTTTTAAAATAGAATAACTCGGTGTAGGCAACACCGATTTTTGTAGTTGTTCTCTGTATTGACAGCACTCCAAATGTACAATAAAATGAGCTCAATGTTAAAATTGACCGGAGTTCTCCTTTAAGACATTTATTTTTCTTTTGGTGGTCCAGCCTGAGACATGCACAAGCCTTCTGCATTTTTGTTTTGCTTTTCCCTTCATTGTACCCAACCGTGATGTCTGAACCGAGGTATGAACCGAACCGTGACTTCTGTGTACCGTTCCACCCCTAAAAGAGAGTGGAGAGTTTTCAAAGAACAGTGGACCAACGATTATTTGTGAAGAATAACTTTAAATAAAACAAAGCGTGAAGACTCGATTACAACTTTTGCAAACCACTAGTAAAGATAAACAAATATGTGCCAGGAATCAAGTGTTGATATAGTAGTGTGGATATAGTAGTGGGGATGGCTGTGCCAGGCTAGTAATCTCTACTACACAATGAGGCCTGCTGGTGGTCATTTTGGTCTGGGTCATACAATTCTATGTTATATAGCTGACCCGGCCCCGGCCCCCCATCACAGTCAGGAACGATAATGTGGCCCCCAGAGAAAAAAGTTTGGTGACCCCTGCTTTACAGTAATCAGAACGAGGTGGTTTCACATCACAGGAATGAGAATTGAGGAAAATGTTTAATTGCCATGAAAATAACGTCATGCTTTTAACTAATCATTAAAACCGGCTTCATTTGTAACACTTTACAATAAGACCTCATTTGTCACCATTGGTTATTGCATTAATTACAGTAACATAAACTAACCAGAAGCAATATATATTTTTTACAGCATTTATTAACCTTTTGTTAATGTTCATGTTAGTTTACAGTGCATTAACTAATATTAGCAGATGATTGTTTTAGGAGTTTTCTGTATGTTGTAAGATATGTTTATGTATATGTTTCCATGTACAGTATACGTAGGTGGCATGTGCATGTATAGGAATGTTACGTTTATTTGTGCATGCATGTATCATATGTATGTATAAAATGTATATATAGTTAATAACTGCAGAAGGAATTATGCAGAAGGAGTTCGTTTTTTTTGTTAGCATAAGGAAAATACGGAGGATCTTTGGATTTGATTCTATTAAGTTTATCTGTCCTCTATATATTTCTCCAATAAAAAAAAAAAACATTTTAGTCAATGTTAAGATTAACATTAATTAAGATGAATAAATCCAGTAGAAGTATTGTTCATTTTTTAGTTCATATTAACTAATGTGGTAAATAAATGTGAACGAATGAAACCTTATTTAAAGTGTTACCATTTAATTTTCATTATGCAAAACATAAAACTTGAAATGTGATCTGGACAGGTTTTCATGAAGTCTTTTCACAGTGTAAGACATGGACATTGACAAACCTTGGCACATCTCTCATGCAGTGACGGGCGTAGTGTGTTCGTGTTCGTGAGGTTTGACCCGTCTCTGACCTCTACGAGCTGACCGTCCACGACCCAATCCAACAGAACCGCCAGCAGCTTCACTGACGGCCCGGGAACAGCGGCCTGACAAACACACAAAACAACAACCCAGCTTACAAAAATATGTTCTGATGTTCTCAGTTTTGTTGTCATAATTTTTTCTCGTTTAAGTGAAGGTTACCAAAAACATTTTAACATGATACAAACATTATGGGGACATTAGGTTTTGAACATGTTAAATGTTATGAAACAAGTAGTAATTTTAAAAACATTAGATGAACATTTAATGAACGATGTATAAATAAAACAACTGGTAGAGTCACCTAAATTCTTATTAAAATCATGTTCTTTCAAGTTAAAATCAAGCTATTAAAATCGCGTTCTTCTTCTTCTGAGGTAAATTCAAGGTGTCTTCCAAACTCGATGAAAAGCAGAGGAATGATGAAGTTTGATGCTTTGATTTGTGGTAATAAGGGCGTTTACAGGTTCGCGTTCCTTCACGTGGACGATTAGCATGTGAATCACTCGTGTGCGCGTGGGTGTGGTCACATTAGAGATAATGAGCATTCGCTTGAGAAACTGTACCTCTCATTGCTTTTCATACGGATTACTTAAACAATATTTGATTTTCATATTGAAGGGGTGGTATAATGGCCTTTTCACAAGATGTAAAATAAGTCTCTGATGTCCCCAGAGTGTGTGTGTGAAGTTTTAGCTCAAAATACCCCACAGATATTTTTATATAGCATGTTAAAATTGTCACTTTTTGAGGGTGAGCAAAAACACACCGTTTTTGTGTCTGTCCCTTTAAATGCAAATGAGCTGCTGCTCCCGGCACAGGGGGCGGAGCTTCAACAGCTCGTGTCCTTTTACCTCACACACACATGCACTGAAAATGTCAAAAACTTTTAGCCTTTTATGTTCAAACCAAAGTCAATGACAACATTAGTCCTTAAAAAGCGATTTCTTTAAATGCAAATATCTCCCTTTGCTTTGAACTTTGAGCGTTGTAACTTTGCAGATGTTGTTTATGCTCAAACAGCAACATTACACACTAACTAAAGTTAGAAAAGTCAAATCATATTCAACCACCCCTTTAATTACTTAATTTAATAGACACTTCAAGCTTTCTAAAGACATATGTCTGTGTAGCAAGTATTCGCTGAGTTACAGTTCATTTTCTGTGGCGTTTCAGAATGAACTTCACACTGAGAGAGACGGCAGAACGCGCATCGTGTTTATTTTCTTTATTTTACGAAAAGCACAACATTTTGTTGTTATTGTGAGTGTACACAAATAAAAGTAGACATTTAATAGTTTTGAATAGTTATTTGAGTCTCTTTCACACTGATAAGAATAAAAGCGAGGTGGTCACGCCGGCCGATCCCTTGGGGTTAAAGGGGTCACGACATGGATTTTCCTTGAGGTTCGGGAACAAACAATATTTTTACTGGAAGAACGTTTGAATGAACATTGACAGAATGTTTCATTAATGATGTTAAAGCACCACAGGAGCTACACTTATCTTCAGTAGCCACTGCCATTACAGTTTCCCAGCATGCCAGTGACTATTCTGATTGACTGGTCCAATCACAGGTTGCTGGTGACTGCAGCTCAGCTTCATCAACACACGCTCGTTAAATCAAGCCCACGACGTGAACTGAGAACAGTGTCGTGGATGGTTTGCGTTTGACTCACCTTTCCTGCTGCTTTTGATGGAGGATTTTCTGGTTTGCAGGCTTTGGGAACAGCAGTTTCTCGGCCCCGGTGTGTCGTGAAGGACTCGTACTTTCTCTGTGAAAACCAGGATTATATTAGTGATGCACGAGCTCAAAGCTTCAGCAGAGAAGAGCAGGTTTCCAAGTTCAATTGTTCTAAATATATATTCACTACCGATCAAAAGCTTGGAATCATAATCACCATTTGAAAGAGTCTTTTCTGCTCATCAAGGCTGCATTTATTTAATCAAAAATACAATAAATTGTGAAATATTATTACAATGTAAATCTGCTGTTTTCTATGTGAATATATAGTAAAGTGTAATTTATTCCTGTGATCAAAGCTGAATTTTCAGCATCATTACTCCAGTCTTCAGTGTCACATGATCCTTCAGAAATCATTCTAATATGATGATTTGACACTCAAGAAACATTTATGATTATTATCAATGTTGAAATTTCATACTGGTTTTGTGGAACCATGCGATACATTTTATTTTTCCGGATTCTTTGATGAATAGAAAGTTCAAAAGAACAGCATTTATTTGAAATAGAATCTTTTGTAACATTATAAATGTCTTTACTGCCACTTTTGATCAATTTAATGTGTTCAAAAATATGAATTACTCTTTAAATCTTGCTTACACTAAACTTTTGAATGGTAATGTATCATAGTTTCTCCAAAAATATGAAGCAACAAAAACTGTTTTCAACATTAATAATAATAAAACTGTGCTCGTCACGTACCTGCAGGTTCTCCAGCCGAGCTTGAACTTTCTGAGACTGACATTCCAACTTTCTGTTCTGCTCACTGACCTCATTAATCTGAGCAAACAAACTCTCGTTACTCATCATCACAGACAGAAACACACACGCAGCACTGTAACATCAGCACTGAGCGCTGTATACAGTATATACAGTGTGATGACGACAGACACCAGATTTATCTTAAGTTTTTTCACGTCTTCTTGCGCTGGAATGTTTAAAGGGATACTTCACCAATTAGCATTAAGCTTTGTATCAGTAGAAACCCGGTAGTATTCTCGAATGACTGTGCTTCCCTCCCTCATGTCCCCCTGAGACCAGAGATTTCTGTATTGTGTGTCTGGAAAAAAAAACCTCTGATTATGCAAAAAAAAACTTTTGGGATATTGTAAGTCCACAACTGCAGGAAATATATCACACTGTGCAAGTGATTTTTGGAAATTTTATTACAAAAATCTTACATATTGTAGCTTTAAACATTCAAGCGCAAGAAGACGTGAAAGAGAAAGCGCACCCACCGTGTGAGATAAATCTGGTGTCTGTTGTCATCACACTCTATGGGCCCTATTTTAACGATCTGAAACGCAAGTATCAAGCGCGAAAGGCAAGTAACTTTGTGGGCGGGTCTTGAGCGCTGTTGCTATTATACCGGCGGGATAAATGACTCTTGCGCCCGACGCAAATCTAAAATGTGTTGGTCTGAAGTCAGAGCTAAGGCGGAGCTACAGATTAGGTGTCCCTAAAGAACCCACGTATCTAACAGTAGTTCCGCATTACATTAATTAATTTGCATGCAAGTTTTATTTATTTTTACACCGTGTATTCTCCGTGTATATTCATGCACCGAACCGTGACGCCCATACCGTTTCGGTTCAATATGAATACATGTACCGTTCCACCCCTAATATATATATATATATATATTACACACCTGTTTCTTCATAGAATCATTTAACTCCTTCATGGAATCAAGACTGGACTTCATCCTCTTATTCTCTTTGTTCTTCTGCTTTAGAGCAGCTTCCAGCTCATTCGTCTCGTGCTGATATTGCTGTGGGAAAAACATAAGGTTTGGAATCAGTCTCATATTTGATGACCTTTGCATCGATCCTGTTATATGTTACAGAACGTCACTGTCAACTGCCCGATATTGAAGAAAAGTGCGATAATGCGATACGATAATACTTAGAGTTTTAAAATAGACTTAAATTATCTTTAAAATATATTTAAAATATTATAACCTACATATGTGTTTCACATTCTTTTTGTGACAAGAAAACACCACTACAACTTCTGAAAGTGAACATCAGTGTTTTACTGTAGCTTAAGAAGTGTTATTTTAACATCAGTGTAAACCACGGGGTTTAGGTTATCCTACATTAGGGCTATTAAACAACAGACACTGAATAATCAAATGTAAAAATAAAACACTGCTTAGTTTTCACTGTATGAGTGAAGTATATATCCTGATTCTTATTAAAGCTACAAAAGTTATTCAGCCGAGAGCAGTGAGTGATTTTCTCTTTGAAATGATCTATATAGTATAAAGAAATGCACGTTGTGTGATGTTGAAGTGAGACCTGCAGTCGTCTGAGCTGTAGTCTTCTCTCTCTCTCACACACACACACACACACACTAAGAAAGGTTGAGACCTGCAGTCGTCTGAGCTGTAGTCTTCTCTCTCTCTCACACACACACACACACACTAAGAAAGGTTGTGAGACCTGCAGTCGTCTGAGCTGTAGTCTTCTCTCTCTCTCACACACACACACACTAATAAAGGTTGTGACCTGCACTCATCTGAGCTGTAGTCTTCTCTCTCACACACACACACACACACACACACACACTAAGAAAGGTTGAGACCTGCAGTCGTCTGAGCTGTAGTCTTCTCTCTCTCTCACACACACACACACACACACACACACACACACTAAGAAAGGTTGTGAGACCTGCAGTCGTCTGAGCTGTAGTCTTCTCTCTCTCTCTCACACACACACACACACACACACACACACACACACACTAAGAAAGGTTGTGAGACCTGCAGTCGTCTGAGCTGTAGTCTTCTCTCTCTCTCACACACACACACACACACACACACACACACACACACTAAGAAAGGTT
>CM040799.1:2335000-2445000 GCA_022829025.1 Squalius cephalus
GCCGCTCGTCTCCAAAACACTCACTGAGTGACCGGAAGTGAACGCGCCCCGCACAGAGTCAAAATAAAAGTCCCCAAAATAAGAGTTCCTGCAGGCGAAGCAGCGTATATTTACCTACACAAGGACCCTAAAAATGATTTAGTAAACATACAAGCTTTTTTTTCTCTGGATTATGATTTATAATCAAATCATTATTCTGAATAACAAAAAGTGAACATTGACAAACACACACACAAAACCCAGTAAATGTGTTTACAAAAATCTTGTTTATTCTCTTTTCTCCAGACAAAAACCAAAGACCTTTACATATGTAGAGCAAAAATAAGTTTGTCAATGTGCAAATTATTTAAACAAGTTTTTCTTTTTCAAATAGTAGGATTATTTCCACCACTACTAATTCAAACTAATAAATATTGAAGTTTTTAATGGCTTGATCAATTCAAAGCTCTCATATCCTTCCATAGCTAGACTTTATACTCATTCTATGCTGCATATAGTGACATAATTGTTCTAGCATTAATATTTGTTCAGTGTGACCTCTGACCCAGGTTATTAGCTAGGAAAGACAGCTTTACTTTTGCAAAGTTTGCGTGAACTCTGACATGTGACTTTGACAGTCTGTAAAAGTTTTTGTGAAAGAAATGGCCAGTTCCGGAGTCTTAAACTTGGCAGTAAACCGCCGTAATACAGCATCTCCCTCTGTGGGAAATTAAACACATGTAAAGTCAAGTCAGCTTTATTTCAGATTAAATCAAAGCAGCTTCACAGTAATAAACAGAATCAATGATGCAAATATGAGGCTAATTCTGCTGTAAAGCAGCTCTAAAAGACAATAGCATCACTATTCAGTTCGAGTTTTGATCTCATCTGATAGTGTCAGTGCAGTCAAATCAATAACATTAAATATGATTTATTACTGTAATATTTAGATAATTATGATATACCTGAAGAGTCAGCGGCTGTCCATGCCACTGCGTTTGCAGAAGTGTTCCCTGGTTTCAGGCGAATGGCTCTGGTGATGCAGTGGTTCACACACACCTTCTCATCCCCTTCTTGCCTCATAAATACGCGGTAGATCTTCCTCGAGGGATGGAAAAGGATCTTAATGTCTCCTTCACCTCGGGCTTTCCACTTGTTAATATCACAGTCCCAGTGGTAAAGTTTGGCCCTCTCCTTCAACAACATCTCCTCTTCGTTCTCCTCAACCGATGGTAGATCCACCTCGAAAGAAGCAATGACATAATAAACCAATGAATACATGCCGTGCTTTACAGTGAATTTAGAACATGTTAGGCACGTCAACCATCACTATCCGATTTATAATGAAAATGCGTGTTAAGAAAAACTATATTACTAGGATATTTAGCTGTTTATTAGTACTTATAAAGCACATTATTCTGCATGATCATATTCTACATCCCTTAATCTAAACTTAACAACTACCTTACTAACTATTAATAAGCAGTAATTAGGAGTTTATTGAGGCAAAAGTCGCAGTTAATAGTGAGAATTAGACCCTAAACTAAAGTGTGACGATATACACACTAAAACTGGAATAAAAATAAATGAATCCTAAGTAGCAATATTTAAATATTTTATTTGAGTGTTACTAATAATTACACATTTAATTTAAATTACTAATAAATTAATACATTTGAATAAGAATAAAATAAACTTTGATTTAAATAAATAACTAAAACAAAAACATTTGATTAAAATTAATTATGGCTGTCAAATCGATTAATCGCGATTAATCGCATCTAACAAAAGTTTGTGGTTATATAATAGGTGTCTACACACACACACACACACACACACACACACATATATATATATATATATATATATATATATATATATATTACACACACACATATAATGTATATTTATATTTATATATATATATATATATATATATATATATATATATTTATTAGGGCTGTCAAACGATTAATCGCGATTAATCGCATCCAAAATAAAAGTTTGTGTTTACATAATTTATGTCTGTGTACGGAGTATAATTATTTTCTATATATAAATACACACACATGCATATATATATTTAAGAAAATGTGTTATTTATATATAAAATATTTATATATAATATAAATTATATATAATATAAATATATATACACAGTATATACATGCAAATATTTCTTAAATATATACATGCATGTGCGTGTATTTATATATAGAAAATAATTATACACCGTACACACACATATATTATGTAAAAACAAACTTTTATTTTGGATGCGATTAATTGCGATTAATCGTTTGACAGCCCTAATTTATATATATATATACAGACACACATATATACACAAACTTTTATATTAGATGCGATTAATTGCGATTAATCGATTTAACAGCACTAAAATAAATTAACTAATAAAATGAAACTAATTAAAATGTTGTTGTTTTTTATTAGAATTAAACACAAGCCTTGAGAGAAACCAGTCTAAACACAACAAACATTTGTATGAAAAGTGTTTGTACACAATAGAATCACATTCTGTGTAAAATGCCCTTTATGATTTCAGTACGTTACAGACTACTACTTTTACAACAACTTCCTCAAGTATTATTTCAATACACTTTTACTCAGGCAAAGCTCAAAGGGAAGCGATATCTACATGTATAGGAGCTTCGTCATCATCATCATCATCATCACGGTCCTCTTCCTCTCCGCCACTTTGCGTCTCTGTTGCATCTCCAGCATTTTTCTGAGGAAGATTTGCATCTATAGAAATAAACAAGACTTTACTTTGTAACATAGAAAATCAAGACTGCAAATATTGGAAGCAGCCGATGACATCAGAGCCTTAAAGGGATACTTCACCTCTGGGAAGATGAATGTGTATTTAAAATAGGTAATTTAAGTAGAAGAAATGTGGAGAAATTTTTGAATTTGGAGCTTTCTAGACTGAGAAAAGCCAGAAAATGTATTTTTGGCTTATGTGGATGAAAGACAACAACTCCCAGAATGCACTTGCTTCGCTGCCTTAGGAGGCCACGCCTACCGGTTAGAGAGCACAGTTGAAAACAACAAGGCTAGCCTAAGTAAGTGATGAGTTTGCCAGGGATTTAGAGACCCAAAATGTCCGGGATTCGGCTTTTGCGTTCTACAGTCGCCATTCATCGTGTTTACTGTGGCGAGCAGGACGAGGCTGACAGCCGCGGGAGAACGGCGCGAGGCCGGTGCGTCATTACTGAGACGCGCCGGGTCTCGTATCTCTCACGGAGGAGCGGGAATTTTCTTAGCAAGGGTAAAACGCACATCAACCGATCACTTGTTTAGCGTTCATGTAAACACTACATTCAGATTCACCGATCGGAATTAATTCAGTTAGATTGAAACGAGAGGTGTGCATGTAAACAATGAATGGCGACCGCAGAACGCAAAAGCTGAATCCCGGACATTTTTAACAGTCTCGCCCGCCGGACAAGTCCGGGAAAAGGAAGATGGTAACCCCTACTTACTCAGCTTTCTCCTATTATTCAGCTTTCTCCACAGAACAAGAGCATGCTAGCTTAGCTTCCAAAGAAAGACGGCTGACACTGTGTACATTCTGTGAGTGAGATCCCACCTCCTATGGGCGGGCTGAAAACATGCGGAACAACGCCATCTACTGGCTGTAGTCTTTAGCCTCTGGACAGAAAATCCTCCGATGACGCAAAATGACGATTTTTGCGTCATCGGAGGATTTTTTCCAGACAAAAAATACATAAATCTCTCCTCTCAGGGGGATATGAGGGTGGAAAGCATGGTAATTCGAAAATACTACAGGTTTTCTACTAATACAAAGCTTAATGCTAAATCCTGAAGTAACCCTTTAATGATGATTTAATGATGCCGGTTTATATCTGTGGTGTGACATAAAGGTGTGCATTTGTGGCAGTATTTAAAGGGTTACTTCAGGATTTAGCATTAAGCTTTGTATTAGTAGAAAACCTGTAGTATTTTCGAATTACCATGCTTTCCCCCCTCATATCCCCCTGAGAGGAGAGATTTATGTATTTTTTGTCTGGAAAAAATCCTCCGATGACGCAAAAATCGTCATTTTGCGTCATCGGAGGATTTTCTGTCCAGAGGCTAAAGACTACAGCCAGTAGATGGCGCTGTCCCGCATGTTTTCAGCCCGCCCATAGGAGGTGGGATCTCACTCACAGAATGTACACAGTGTCAGCCGTCTTTCTTTGGAAGCTAAGCTAGCATGCTCTTGTTCTGTGGAGAAAGCTGAATAATAGGAGAAAGCTGAGTAAGTAGGGGTTACCATCTTCCTTTTCCCGGACTTGTCCGGCGGGCGAGACTGTTAAAAATGTCCGGGATTCAGCTTTTGCGTTCTGCGGTCGCCATTCATTGTTTACATGCACACCTCTCGTTTCAATCTAACTGAATTAATTCCGATCGGTGAATCTGAATGTAGTGTTTACATGAACGCTAAACAAGTGATCGGTTGATGTGCGTTTTACCCTTGCTAAGAAAATTCCCGCTCCTCCGTGAGAGATACGAGACCCGGCGCGTCTCAGTAATGACGCACCGGCCTCGCGCCGTTCTCCCGCGGCTGTCAGCCTCGTCCTGCTCGCCACAGTAAACACGATGAATGGCTACTGTAGAACGCAAAAGCCGAATCCCGGACATTTTGGGTCTCTAAATCCCTGGCAAACTCATCACTTACTTAGGCTAGCCTTGTTGTTTTCAACTGTGCTCTCTAACCGGTAGGCGTGGCCTCCTAAGGCAGCGAAGCAAGTGCATTCTGGGAGTTGTTGTCTTTCATCCACATAAGCCAAAAATACATTTTCTGGCTTTTCTCAGTCTAGAAAGCTCCAAATTCAAAAATTTCTCCACATTTCTTCTACTTAAATGACCTATTTTAAATACACATTCATCTTCCCAGAGGTGAAGTATCCCTTTAAGCAAACTGGGATTCACTGCAACCAGAACAAATTACCATGACCAGCGGATGAATCTCCTTGGATGAACAGATCAGGATACAACTTTCCTTTCAAAGATTTCACTGCCTCCTCAAAATCTTCATCTGAATAAGAAAAAGACATTAATTAATGGCTTGAGCTAAAAATGATTCATTATTAATTATAATGTTAATTATTAACTTTCCCAGAACACGGCAAAAAAATCTGCAGTATTTCCGTCTTATTTTCCAGTACAAATATCTAAACATTCTTTGTTTTCTAAAACATTCGTCAAAATGAAGTGAGTTTTTACTTAAAACAAGAAAAATATCTGCCAATGGGGCAGAAAAATAAGTTTAATGACCTCACTGGCAGATATTTGTTCTTGTTTTAAGTAAAACCTTAATATTATACATTATATGCATTACAAGCCATAATTAATGCATTAAAAATTAATGCATTATACATGTTATACAAAGCTTTAAGTGCTACCAAATATTTATATTACAGTCAAGATTTTCCTAAATAGTTCAGTCTTAAAATTATAATTCCAAAGGGTCAAAAGGGAAAAAAAATGTGAAAAAAAAATTCAGCTTTTTTATTATTTTTATTAATATTTTATGGTCTATGCATATGATCTCCCAAACAAATCACCTCACTCACTCTAGATTTATTTATTCTTTCAAAATACACAGTAGCTTTTCAAGTCATCTGGTGGAAATTCCAGTTTTTTTTATATCGCAATCTCAGTTTTTTTGCAACATCATACCCTAGTTAAATCAAGTAATGTCCTTGAAATAACAGTTGCAGTTTGTGGGAGAGTAATAACAATAGCTATGATTGCCTTAGCAATGCAACTAAGTATGCAGAAATGATTCCAGCGGTCTATTCCTCTTACCGTCCTCCTCACGGCTGGAAATCTTCTGTGTGTCACAGAAGAAGGTGTGTGGAAGCATCAGTCGAGCGGCCAGCTCAGCTTGTTCTGCTGTCGGCTTTCGCTCAAACACGACCTCAACATCAGTGTCACGCCGGCCCTGGCTGCTCTTTCCTTCTCAGTGAGAAAACACATGACATATTACATTTAGCTGAGAATAATGATATTATGTTTTATCAATATAATGATTTAAAACCCTCGTCCTTCCCTCGGGTCATTTTGACCCGGAAAATATTTTCAAAATTTTTTAAATTTGAGTGTTGATCAGAGGGGTCCAAGACCCCAGGACTTTTGTCGCAATTAAATCATGAATACACACAAAAACATTTTTATGGATTCGAGGAGTTTTGTGGTTGAAATTTAAAAAAGTAACAAATCCTTCCCTCACGGGTCAATTTGACCCCCAAAGGAATGCGAGGAATGCTTCAGTACACATAGAAAAACCTAAAAATGCTCAAAATTCTAACTAAAAATGCTAAAACTTTACAAACAAATGATTTTATAATGTTTAGGTGTATCTGAATGCATAGTGAAGAGAAACTGACTTTAGGACCCAGCGGAACAGCTCATTTGCTCCATATAGCGCCATATAAGGCCATCTAGTGGCAAGAGTCATTAAATATAATGTAATATTTTTTCCACAAGAGGTCGGCAAAGACACCCAATGTAAGATATTTAGAACTGAATTAAAAGGTTTATGCATGAAATTGTAAGTTATTTTGAATTTAAGTTGAAAGAATGTGAGGAATGTGCTTAAATTACTAAATTACCATTTATTTATTGATCAAATCTAGTAATTTAAAAGTAAAATAAAATAGAAAAATAACAAAAATCTCCAAAAAGAGAGAGTTGTTTCCCCGCACCCTCCTCCTCAGACTCAAGGCTCCTGCGGGTTGCCAGATTGAGGACACGCAACAGGAACAAGGGAAACTGACAACAGAAAGCGACGAGCCTTGCACTGTAAGTTGATACGTTTGCAATGTTTGAGGCTTTTAGGTCAGGCAGAATCTTTGATCTCTAACCTAGTTCATTTGCTTTCAAAGTATACTAAATGTGTAGCCTGGAAATCCAGACCTAAATCTGAAAGATTAATGGTCTGGCGTCGACTAATAAAACTCGTCCAGCTCGAGGGGCGGCACCAAGCGTGCATTTGAAAATCTCACTGCACGCAATTGGATAACACTACGACCAATCACAACAAGCCCCATACGCTTAGCTACCAGCGGAGATAACTGGTAGAATAGACTCTCGCCGTATCCAGTCGGCAAAACAGCAAAAACGCCCTTCTTGCAAAGGAAGGATTCGAGCGCCGTCTTCTGTTCCTCTTTTAGAGAAAAAGCCAAGTCTAACTCGTTCATTGTAGCGACCAAAGCCGTTTCAAACAACCGGTGTTCATCCAGAGCCATCTTGCAATGTTTACTAATGACTTTGACGTCGCAGCGCTGTCGCCATCTCGCCTCTGGCCCGCCTATATCAGATAACCCGCTGTGATTGGTGCAGCTCGGATACAAGGGCATATTTAATGAGCATCATTACTGGACGCCAGAGTAACTCGCTGAGCAAATTCAACTTGTGCTCTCGCGAGAACTCTGGATTTCCAGGGTAGAAAATGTGTGCGTTCTGTGTCGGAATGTCTGTTTTTGTTTTGGTCTGTTTGATCCCGGCCAGTTGCCAATTTACCCAATCGCTACTGTTATTTCTCTCCCACAACCTGCAACTGTTATTTCAAGGACATATTTGCTTGATTTAACTAGGGTATAATATTGCAAAAAAAAAAAAGTTATTCTATAGAATAACTGTAGAAAGGTTTTTCAGAGAAACAAGTATTTGAACTTAGCATGTTTCCTAAATATCTGCAAACACATTATGGTATTATGCTTTGATACAGTCAAATTTTCTTTTGTCAAATCAACTTAGATAATTAGTGTGGTTCAGATAACATACTATTTTGAGTTTCTATCTCCTTCATTGTATTAACTCAAATTTTTAATTTCAATGAACTCAAAATTTGAAGGCAACCAGGTTACATACTTTTTTAAGTTAAACCACCAATATTTTTTTTACAGTGTGGAAGCATCACCCAAAAATGAGTAAGAAACAAGTGCTTAATTCAGCAAATATGAAGGATTACAGACGCTCACCTGTTTCTGGAGCACTGGACGCAGAGGCCACTGCTTCTTCAAAGATTTCCCTGAAGGCATCGGCCGACTCCCGCAGTTTAAACCGCACCGCTAACGTCTGATCCACGCCCTCTCCGTCAGCGAAGTCCAAGGCGTTCCACGTCCACGCCTTCTCGCTCGCTTTCATTGGCTTGAGCTTCATATTTGGAGTAATCCAGTGGTTTGCACATAATTTCAGAACCTGCTCTCTCCTCATCACGAGTCTGGCACGTCTGGGTTTATTATTTTGAAGTATTTTAAGTACGCCTACGCCTCTTTCCTTCCACTCGATCAGTTCTTTGTCGTAAAGGTATAATTTGGCTCTGTGACTGAAAACCACTTGCTCATTTTCCTCTCCAGTCGAGATCTCAATCAGATCAGGTAGTGGTACAACTGGCTCAAATGTTTCTTCTTCATCCGTGCCACTCTGATTCAGAACAGATGAGGATTTAGAGGGACCATGCTGAAAACTGAAGTTAAATGCTGGAACTGACTCCCCAAAATGGAAAATATCCTTCTGGCCAAACTGAACCGATCCACACAAGCCGCTGCCAGTTGAAAGCGGATTCCCATCAGGACTAGAAGTAGATGTGGCTTCATTTGTCACCAGGCTGATATCACAGTTCCTCTGCTCATCTTTTTTACCAAACGCTGGAGTTGCAGACAGTTTCACAGATCCTCCAATAGGAGACAAAACTGAGGAGGAAAACAAATGACGTGTTTACTACATACACAGAATCTTTAAATGTAGGATTTCTCATTTTGTACACTTAAATCTGTTAAAGTCCCCCAGTTGTCAATCATTTTATCCCTTAAAACTCATCTTTGATCACCAAAATGTCATATTTAATGTCAATATTTAACTTCATGCCTTAAAATAGCTTGAATGTAACTCAACACCCTTTCCTCATTTAGTATGCGTGGTTCTATGAATATGCAAATGAGCCCCGCCTCCACTCACTCACTCAGCTCAGAGATCCACTGGTTGACGATCACACGTTGATCTGATTGGTTACAAGGTAGTTTGTGACGTCAGAAACACCAGCGATTTCAAAGCGTGTTTTTGAGACTGTCTTTGGTTCACTGCAGTTTTAAGGAGAAAATACTCAGCAATGCTGTCGACTTATGAATTTACACATGGTTTATAAACACATAGACATATAAAACAACATATAAACAATTTGAAATCGCTGGAGTTTCTGACGTCAATCGTCAACCAGTGGATCTCTGAGCTGAGTGAGTGAGTGGAGGCGGGGCTCATTTGCATATTCATAGAACCGCATATACTAAATGAGGCAAGGGTGTCGAGTTACATTCAAGATATTTTAAGGCATGACGTTTTTTTTTCGAGGGAAATAAACTTTTAAATATGTCATTTTGGTGATCAAAGATGAGTTTTAAGAGATACAATGATTGAGTACAGGAGGACTTTAACTGTCACTGTCCCACACAAACTATATATCATAGAAAAGACTCGAGTTTCCATATTTCGTGACGTGAAATAGCAAAAATTGCTTATCTTATTTTGATGAGTTGAAGTAATGTAAAATCATATGTTGTCATTGATCATATCGCAGTTTTTACAGTGTAACAGACATATGGAAAGAACTCGAAAATGGAGAATCTATCAGTTTTTCTTTATATTTAATGATGTCTTCCAACCTTTTACAGACTTGATCTTGATCTCGATCTCTGTCGTTTTGGTGACATCCATCAAACGCTCTTGCATTTTAGAAACCAGCGTCCTCACGTTGTGAAAAAAAGCATCTGGACGTTCAGAAATGCTGGAAAGATCTTCAAATCCTTCAGACGCAGATTCTTCACAGTCAGACGGGTAATTCTACAGATACATCACAAATAATGCAGAAAGAACAAAATACAAAAACGTACATTAATTCTTTAGAAACTTTGTCAATAACCTAAATTAAAAATATATATATCGAAAAGTAAATATAATCTAGTGCTTTCCTCATCAAACATTGAGGAAGTGTTGTTGTTTTATAAACTTAGTGTTTTATTAAAGTGAAAATCAGGTTTTTAATGTTGTTTATGTGTCTATGTGGTGTTTTTAATCTGCTTTAAGACAAACCATGTGTAAATTCATAAGTCGACAGCATTGCTGAGTATTTCCTCCTTAAAACTGCAGTGAACCAAAGACAGTCTCAAAAACACGCTTTGAAATCGCTGGTGTTTCTGACGTCACAAACTACCTTATAACCAATCAGATCAACGTGTGATCGTCAACCAGTGGATCTCTGAGCTGAGTGAGTGAGTGGAGGACGGGGCTCATTTGCATATTCATAGAACCGCGCATACTAAATGAGGCAAGCGTCTAGAGTTACATTAAGGCATAAAGAAAAAATGTTATAATATGTAATTTCGGTGATGAAAGATGAGTTTTAAGGGATACGATCATTGACTCCAGGGGGACTTTAACGTCAGACTCTTGATCAGAATACGAGTTTGTTTTCGGAGGATCTTCACAAACCTGCAGGAAATGAATGTGATCTTCAGTGGTCATAAACTGATCAAGCTCAGACACCGTCCTCTTCATGCCAGCTATCTTCTGTTGGACTTTCTCCTGAAGTCCTTCAACGTGACTGAGTTCAGCTCTCTGCTGATCTGAGATCAGTTCCTTCACACGACAGCATGTTTTCTGAACGCAGGACACGACCTCGCTGAAGACCCGCTCGCTCTCTGTGACTGCGGTCTGTGCTGAACGCTGTTCCAGGAAGAACAACCACAAACTAAATATATTTTACATATACTGGAATCACTATGATATCACAACTTGTAATAATTGCTTTAACAAGCTCATTATTTCTGCCTAAATGAATACTTGATTAATAGCTAACTGCATGATTTGTATTTTCTTAGAACTTTACATTTCTGAAATAACATTCCGGCAAGGTTATGAAATCATAAGTTATGAACAAACGTTCTTCCAGTAACATAATATTCATATAAATGTATCTCTTTAATAATGTTCTAAAATAGTTAGCATGAAAACATTATACATCATTGATGGAATGTTTTAGTTAGATGTTTGTCTAATGTTTTTAAATGGAACTACTGGTTTCAGAATGTTTAGAGAACATTCAAAAGTAACATTAAATAGAATGTTCCCACATTATGTGAAAAAAAATATATATAAAATATATTTTATAAATTTAATGTTCCCTTAACCATGCAAAAACATTTTAAAACATTTTAAAAACTGAATGTTTAGATCCTTTAGAAAACATTCAGAAATAACATTTCCATAACTTAATGGGAAAGTTAACAAAATCAAACAAAAATATGCTTGTTAGCTGGGTATTTGCTTCTCAGATGTTTCTCCTGAAAAGAAAAATCCAAGATCTGTCTCTAGAGTTTCAGAAGACGTCTCAACAATTTCTCAAACTGTGCTCAGATTTGCCAACATCTCTCATCAAACATCTCTCATCAAACATCTCTCATCAAACATCTTTCATCAAACTCTGCAAAGAACAAATGATATGAGCTGCTTTCCACATTAATATCCACAAATATATACTCTTACTCAGATGTACTTCTCCTAAGGAATTTAAGGAGAAACATATGAGGCAAAGTGGATACATGAATCATTATAGGACTGATAACATGAGATCTGTGATCAATACTCAATAAAGCCGATCAATACTCACTCGGATCGACTCCTCAGCCTGCGTTAGCTCTTTAAAATCCTTCTCTCTGTCTTGGATGTTCTGCAGAAACTTCACACGCGTTTCCATTAACTTCCTCTGGCGACAGAAAATAGTTATATACTTTAGTTTTTAACTGCAGATAAAACCTGTAAATGCGCATTACGTTAACTTTTAGATACCAGGATTAAGATATTGGTAACACTTTACAATAAGGTTGCATTAGTTAACAACTTTAGCTAACTAAGAATGAACAATACTTCTACTTAATGTTAATTTCAACATTTACTAAATACATTATTAAAATCAAAAGTTGAATTTGTTAGTAAAAGTCGCCCTGTGGTGAAAATCCAGCTTTTAATGTTGTTTATATGTGGTGTTTTTAATATGCTTTAAGACAAATCATGTGTAAATTCATAAGTCGACAGCATTGCTGAGTATTTTCTCCTTAAAACTGCAGTGAACCAAAGACAGTCTCAAAAACACGCTTTGAAATCGCTGGTGTTTCTGACGTCACAAACTACATTGTAACCAATCAGATCAACGTGTGATCGTCAACCAGTGGATCTCTGAGCTGAGTGAGTGAGTGGAGGCGGGGCTCATTTGCATATTCATAGAACCATGTATAGTAAATAAGGTGTAGAGTTACATTCAAGCTATTCAAGAATTTTTTTCAAGGAAAAAACTTTTAAATATGTAATTTTGATTCAAATTTTGAATTTTGATCAAAGATGAGTTTTAAGGGATAAAATTATTGACTACGGGGGACTTTATTAGTTAATGCATGTGAACTAACATGAACAAACAACAAACTAACATTAACAACGATTAATAAATACTGTAACAAATGTATTGCTCATTGTTAGTTCATTAATATTAACAAATGAGAGCTTATTGTAAAGTGTCACCAGTAAAAGCCACAATAATCTGGAAGGACCTCTACCTGTCTGTCTGCTCTTTCATCAGATGCTGAGATGGTGTCGTGACTCTTGTGTTCATGTATTGCACACAGCAGACACACACACTGCTGATCAGTACGACAGAAAACATCGATGAGTTTCCCGTGCTGAGAGCAGGTTTTGCGGTGGAGATCCGTGGCTGAATCCGTCAGCTGGTGTTTCCTCCACCCGTGGAGCTCGTTGTGTTTCTCCAGGTGAGACTCGCAGTAAGAGGCGAGACAGGTGAGGCAGGATCTGATGGCTTTGCTCGTCCTCGAGGTGCAGGAGTCACAGCTCACATCTTCATCAACCTCAGCCTGTGTTCTTCTCATCTTCATCAGCTTCTCGGAAAGTTCCTTCACGTGGAGCCAGTCAATGAGAGCAGGTCTGTGGTTAAAAGTGTGTTTGCATTGAGGGCATCTGCACACATCCCGATCCCACACACCTGTAATGCAGTTCGTGCAGAAACTGTGTCCACAGGGAATAATCGCTGGATTTCTGAAGAGATCCATACAAATGGAGCATCTGAGAGATTCCCGATCGAGTGAAACTTCATCTGCCATTTTGCTGCATTAAAAAGAAACCACGAACGCTTCAGTTTCGTTTGTTTGGAAACGATGACTCAACAGGCAATTCCAGAAGGAAGGAATATTTTTTATTAGGCTACTTAAATTTACGTCTTTCTTAAATTTTTATGCAACCATCTCTATCTCTGTTGTACAGTCAGAAAACGTTTTTGCAGGCGAATATCCGACGAATATCGATCGCGAAACTAAGTTTTGAAGGCGTTTTGCTGTGCCGCTCTCAGGAAGTCTTCCTTTTAGATTAATTTGCACTAGGCCTATAGTCCGATATGCATCGGAAGTAAACGGTTTATGCAATGTCTGACACATTATCATCAGTAAAGAGATATCACGACTTGTAGTATTGTAAACATGAGGAAACCGAGGTCAGTAGGCTATTACATATACGTGCAGTGTGTATAATTTTCATCTGTTGCTGTATTTTAGAGTGCTGCTAGTATCGTGTGTTTCCAGTAGATGGACTCATTGTCTTGCAGCTGCACTCCTTTCAGAGAACAGCAACAATTGTTGTCCTTCACAAGTTCGCCAACGCACTGAATCGTTCTTTGATTAAAGTCCACCACTGTAGTCAATAATTGTATCCTCTAAAATTAATCTTTGATCACCAAAATTACATATTTAAATGTTTTTTCCTTGAAAAAAAGTATGCATGCCTTAAAATAGATTGAATGTAGGCTAGTTTTATAGGCGGTTCTATGAATATGCAAATTAGCCCCGCCTCCACTCACTCACAGCAGACCCACTCGAGGACGATCACACATTGACCTGATTGGTTACAAGATAGTTTGTGACGTCAGAAACACCTGCGATTTCAATTTTGTGTCAAGGCAAGGCTTGTTGGACTTTAACCGGCGCTGCACAGACCGATTGGAGGATGGAATCAAAAAACAGCGAGAGCGATTAGAGATGTATGCTTTTCAATCACTCTCGTGGTACTTTGATGTCATAAACTAAGCCTAATGTCTTTGGTTCACTGCAGTTTTAAGGAGAAAATACTCAGCAATGGTGTCGACTTATGAATTTACACATGGTTTGTCTTAAAGCATATTAAAAACACCACATAGACATATAAACAACATTAAAAGCCGGATTTTCACCACAGGGGAACTTTAAATTAGTTTAAAGTTACTGCTAATGTTATAACCTTGACAAAATCATTAAAAAGACTCAAGCTTCAGTATTTGGCCTGTATTTTATTCTGAGAAACATAGTGACAGTTATGTCTTAATTTGTGTCATGAGTAATGAAAATAAACTCATGTTGATGTACCTTTAATATGAATTCAGCAGCAGTCAGCAGCATCCACCGAGGAAAATCTCCTGTATGGTCATCATAAAAATGCTTGACAAAACAACATCCCTCTTGGTTTTTACCCAAAATGTGCCGATGTAATCATTATGAGAGCTGGATACTCTTGACTGTTTTCAATTCATCCTGGCAGCCTGAGGGCGCTCTATGCACGTTTAGTCCACAAATGGCACTCGTGATGAACATGCATATCATGTGACATTCCAGGAAGTGCCTTACATAAAGCCAGAGATCTTAGTCGATTAATTAAATGATAAGCTTTTTCTTCACAAAAGCGGTTTATTCAGTGTAGTGAAGACTCTTCGCATTGACATTCATTTAAAAAAAAAAAGGCCTCTGGTCTCCTTTCCTGCGATATGACACAGTCGCAGCGTTAGCATTAGCTGTTACGTTTTTTTGGCTAAATGCTGCAGGCTTGTCTTCTATTGACTTGGATAAGATCGCTATAACATGCGGATAGAGGCTTTTTGGAGGCAATAAATATACGATTGCGACGATGTATATGTGTTCTTCATGCCATGTCGGGTATTTTTATAACAATAGTATTTATTTATTTAATGCAATGCTAATCGACATAGCTTTTATCAATGTCCTGAATATTATAAAATAATATATATTATAATAATTTTCTGATCTGAAACCACATCAGATTAGGTGATTTAAAACACTCGACTAACGTTAAAAAGTAGGTTTGGAGCAAAAACATGGTTTTAATCTCATAAATTGTCATGTATTGATGTTGTGCTAAGCTAACATGCTAGCTAGCCCAAGATGCACCTGCCGCCTAGCTGAGCAAATATGTTATTTTTGTGAATAATTTTGAATAGTAAAGCTCACTGAAATGTTTCTTTTTTTCAAAGAAGTGCATTTGATACAGTTTCAAAGAAGGTGAAGTGAGAAGTTTGATCAAAGAAATGAGGGATTAAAACTGTGAATAGAAAGTCGTAATAAGAGCCATAACCAGGCCGGAGCGTTGTAACTTTGCAGATGTTGTTTATGCTCAAACAGCAACATTACACACTAACTAAAGTTAGAAAAGTCAAATCATAATCAACCAGCCCTTTAAATATCTTGAGAACCTACTGAGTTGTTTTGTATTTTTGGAATTCAATAAGCAAACAACCACAATAAATCCTTCATACCAAAGCGACTGATCATAACCTGCAAAACAGGACCGAGGAAAACAAGCACATGATTTCCTCCTTATACAAACCTGAGTGTGCATTAACAGGACCTACAAAGTCAATCTGAATGTTGTCTGAGAGTTAAAAACAAAAGTTTGAAGTTTATATATAATAAACCTTATAGAGGCAGTGGAGTGAATGAGTTAATGTTTCAAATTGTTATAAAACACAAATGAATCATTTACTTTTTGCATACCTGTCAGGATTACAAGGCAAGTTACACTGATGATATACTGATGAAATGTAAAGCTTGAACTCACTGTAAGTCACTCTGGATAAAATGAACAAATACAAACCAGTATTAAATCCAGAGCAGACGCACATCGGGCTGCAAGCCTTCTGTTAGATTGCAGGTCTCCACTATGTCTAATTTCTCTCCATGCATGTTTGTATTTATACTAAAAGAAATTGAAACCCCTTGACTACACATTTATGTGATTTCCAGTTTTGACGGCACAGTGATTTAGGTTATAGTCAAATATAACATAACGTTTATGGCAGGGCAAAAGAGCCCGATTGCTGCAACTTCCATTTTTATTGGAAGATATTTTGCATCAGTTTCCCAGGAAGTGACGATTTTGTTCTCTTGAACACATGAGATGGAAACACTGCTTCATTTGCACATGTTAAATAGTGCAACTTTTGATGGAAACACAGCTAACGTAACTCAAAAAGGGGGGATCGCTCTATCGTATCAAGTGAAACAATCAGTCTCTTCCCAATCTATTTATCAAACCAAGAAAGTCAATGCTTACATGTGTTCTCATGGACACGTGTGCAAGCTGTTTTAGCTTTAATTGTACCCAGCGTTACTCGTCGTAATTGCATTCATACTAGTAACAATTACAATTAGAGAGCTCTACAAATGAATTTTTACTAGTCATATGTCTCCATTGACTTCCATTCATTTTTAATTACGGAGCTCTACAATTCAATTATTACTAGTAAGAATGCAATTGCAGAGCTCTTTAATTCAATAACAGAGCTCTGCAATTATACATATCTTTAATTCGTCTTTTACTTGTAAAAATTCCATTAGAGAGCTCTCTAATTGTAATTGCTAAGAATTGAATTGTAGAGCTCTCTAATTGTAATTGCTACTAGTAAGAACTGAATTGTAGAGCTCTCTAATTGAATTCTTACTAGTAAAAATGCAATTACGACGAGTAACGCCGGGTACAATTTAAGCTAAAACGGCTTGCCATAGGTGTCTGTCTGATTAAGACCTCAGTGATTCAGAAGTCTCACCTCCATGTGTCCAGTCTGACGTCTGATTGGCTCATTATGGTGGTCTATCATCACCTGTCGTCCAGCAGAACAACCTGACATCGTTAAACCTGAGACCCGAGACTCTCACACCTCGTTTGACTGTTCTTACACATTTCTCCTGACAGCCGGTAACAATGCAGGAAACTTTTCTTTTCAGTCCGTCACATTGCAATTCACACAGATTGGCTTCCAGTAAATTAACGTTTGATCGCTCTCTTGGCATTACAAACTACATCATGCACATTCTAGCTGGAGAATAACAATCACTTCGACTATAAAAGCGCTTACGAACTTCACCGGTCCCTGTTCTTTCTTCACGCCATCTGTGGCCTGGACCGCATCAGCTCCTCTGACTATAATAACTGTTATTTTCAATCAATAAGATGACATGAAGAGTATCAAACTGTTTCCAGCCGGACGAGTATCTATCTGCAATAAACACACACACACTATAGGAGTCAATCTGCCTGCGCTTTGATAGGCCAGCTGGGAGCACATGACATTTCATGACTAAACCGTTTTGTAGTTATGGCTGCATGATGTGTTTACTCATTCCAGCAGAAATGAGAAGAGGTCGTCTCTTAAAAGCCCTTCAGATGCTCATTCATGCGAGTGTGTGTGTGTGTGTGTGTGTGTGTGTGGGGATCAGTGAGCAAAAGTTATGGTAAAAAACGGTTGCCAGAACTTTACCAGAGAACTTTAAATGCTGGGTTGTTTTAACCCAATTTTGGGTCAAATATGGACAAACTGGACAAAAAATGTAACCCAGTGGCTGGATTAGTTTATATTTGACCCAAAGTTAGGTTGAAACAACCCAGCAGTTTTTAGAGTGTAAAAATCTTGCAATCTTGAAAATAAAGGTTCTAAGAGCGGGATTTTACACCGATGCCATAGAAGAACCATGATTTGGTTCCCCAAAGAACCTTTTAGTGATCAGTTCTTAAAAGAACATATTAACATTCTAAAGAACCTTTAGTGTTTCCATTGATTCTTCACGGAACCATTGATCCCAATAAAGAACTGTTATTTTAAAAAAATGTAACATTTCAGGTTTTATGGACTGTACTTACATTTGCAGTTTAACATCTTAAAAACACAAGTGATGAAGAGAAAGATATAAATAAAAGTCTATATTTTATAACACACAAACACCATCATAGTTCACTTGTTAGTTGTTTTGTGATACATTAGGGTTTTATGTTACATAAATGGATGTTTATTGCATTATTTTAGTGTGATGTGTCACCATGTTGGTGTTTTGTGTTTGTGTTAGGAATAATGCAATAAACAACATGAGATCCAACATATAATAACAAAAAAAATAAGAAGAAAACCATCAAGTGTGAGAATTCTGGGAATATCAATGTACGGTTTTTCCACTGTAAATTAAATTTTGTTTCTTTGTTTTACATATTTTACTGTAAAATTACATTAAATGTACCATTAGATACATTTTTTCACCATAAGTGAACTTACCATTAACTAATTAATAGTTTTTTACAGCAGCATTTAGTACCATAAAATTCCGATAATTTTAATAGTGAAGATATTCAAACCGCATCCTGACCTTTTCTCACTGAGATTTTGCTTTCATTTTCCCTTGTTTGGAGCAACATACCTCACACCAACACAATACATTTCAATCTGCAAAAAGATAGAAAAACTAAAAGAACATATTGTGCCCAACATCGATCCAGCCCACTACAGCTTGTGGTTATTATTGTACAAGTTATTAACTATATAAATCTCTCTCACCACCTTGAAAGCACACTCGGATGGAAGAGGTGTTCAGGTCGGTGTCTGTAATCCAATTAGACTTCAACTAATAAAACCCAATTATGAGTACACCCACAATCCTCTGCTTCCATGATGTCAGGAGTTGAGGGATAGACTGAGTGAGTAGGAGGTGAGCAAACTAACGCGGGGCAAGTTGTTACACATTTGTTTTAAATACTTACAGCATGACGAAACTTATTGTATTTACTAGTTGCTATAGCAACACTATATAGAGAAAAAATTGCGCCAAAATTCAGAAATCTTTGGAAGATATCATATCATCTCTGTTTTTTTGTGTGTTTATTTAAAATTAGACAAATCTGATATTATTTTAATCTCCAATCTGTTATTTAACAGTTGAGATCGTTCTTTAATGCTGATCTAACCAGCAGAAACACTCGCCGGGTTTAGCGGGGCATGTTGTCACACTGCGTTACAATGAGCATATTAGAACTATGATATTATATTCTATACTTTTATGAATTCTATTGAGAAACCATGAGAAAAAGGTGAATAAAGACTGAGAGTCAATGTTCAGAAATTATTAATTATTATTATGTTTGGAAGTATAGCTGTGTTTTCCGGTGTGTTCGTTGTCAAACTCAAAAATGTGTATTTTAATTATTTAAAAAAATGCCATTATTTTATATAAATAGTTAATAATTGTATTTTATTAGATCAGATAGCATTTTAAACTGTCATATCTGGTCATATTACAGTGAACCACACCTATGGGGCATGTTGTCACAGTTTCTTTCGGATTAAATCAAGAAAAAAGTATACACCGTATTAATGAAACAAAACCACATAATTGTGCTAGACATTTTTTTCTGAGGGAAAAAATAAATACTCTGAATCTTAAGTAGGTTTTCACAGACTGAGAAAGTCTAAAAGTGTTAGGTTGTGCCCTAAAAGCCCCGAGTAAGTGGAAAAGGTCACGCGGTCTCGCCTCTGCTCAGCTTAGCGTGTAAATCTGCGTAACGTGTCGTTACGAGCGCCTCGATCCTCTGTGTAATTCGTTATTAATGCATCAAAGACGAAACACTGGAAACACGATCAGCAGAACCAGTGCCGTCACCGTTTATGGAAAAACCGCTCCATCCAATCTGGAATAAATGAACATGTTATTCTAATCTTCACTGATCAAAACATCCACTGCAGCGATTGTTTAAATCTAAAACAGGTGCATGTGTTATTTTTCTTTCAGTCTGGAGAGGTTGAATTAATAAGATCCTCTGCATTGGTTATATATAGTCTCTCAGCTATTTCCTTTTTATCAGTGCAGGACTACAATTTAGCAGATGAGTAAACATATAAATAACAGAAGTGCAGCTAATTCTGAATGTGTGACCTCCTGAAAAAGTTCATGTGCTAATAAATACAGGATTGTTTTGCGTTTTTGTCCATATTTATATATCAACAACATAGAGTTTTCAAGGCTTGACAGCGCAGAATAAAGCAATATACATCACCATACTTCCCCAGATGATTAATAACTTTGGGAATCGCAAACATTACATATTATGTTTAAATATGCAACTGAGGCAGAGGAACAATAATCAAAGAACAAAAGAAAAAGAGAAAATCACTCTCTGTCTTGTCTGAATAACTTTTGTAGCTTTAATGTAAGGATTAATCTATATTTCATTTATGCTGTGAAGACTGTGAAGTGTTTGATAACTTTATTAAATGTCTGTATATTTCCTACCTGAATATCTTAAAGTCCCCCTGTGGTGGTAATGTTGTTTATGTCTAAATCATGTGTAAATTCATAAGTCGACACCATTGCTGAGTGTTTCCTTCTTAAAACTGCAGTGAACCAAAGACAGTCTCAAAAACACGCTTTGAAATCGCTGGTGTTTCTGACGTCACAAACGACCTTGTAACCAATCAGATCAACGTGTGATCGCCAACCAGTGGATCTCTGAGCTGAGTGAGTGAGTGGAGGCGGGGCTCATTTGCATATTCATAGAACCGCGAATACTAAATGAGGCAAGGGTGTCGAGTTACATTCAAGATATTTTAAGACATAAAGAGTTTTTTTCAAGGGAAAAAAATGTAATTTTGGTGATCAAAGATGAGTTTTAAGGGATACAATTATTGAGTACATGAGAACTTTAAAGTACAAGGTTACATGGGTCAAAAACAACGAAAACAATAACTTTTTGTGCATTTTGACATATATTTAAGGGCACAGATAAATGTGACTTATAGCTTGCAATTTTAGGCCTACTGTAAATCTGAATGCCTATAATTAATGGCTATAATTGAGGAAAATCACTTAGAAAGATCTCACCATGTTTCTAGGAGTAAAAATGTTCTATAAATCGGGTGAATGATATATTAAACCTTCAGAATACAGGAATAAAACTGTAAAGTTTGGTGATGGTGAATGTAAAGCTGACTCAAACTCACCGCCTAACACTAATACTAATTAAGAGGGTGGAAGGTAGGGTGACCACCCGTCCCGCGTATCGCGTGCGCGCACAGCGTTTGAAGCCCAATTCACGCGTCCCGCAAATTGAGACCGTGTCACGCATAATCTATGCTTGCTCAAAAAAAATGTGGTCGCTCTATATCCTCGACCTCGAGCCCCAAGCAGACAAACGAACATTACTTGACAGTTCAGCACGCTATTGTTGCCACACAAACCCCTCAGTTGAACTGCTGACTAGGTTGTTGTCAACTTTTTCGTTGTTGTCATGACAGCGCACGCACGCGCATACCAGACACACTGGGAAGGAAGGAACTTTTAGATGCGCGCTTTCCAATTCGAAAAATTCGAGAAAGAGACTGAGTCTGAGAGGCAACGCCATCATCAATTAAAAAGAGAAGGTGTGGGTACAAGAAAGAATGGGGAAATTAATATTTGTGGCTGAAAGGTGTTGAGGGGGATACCGAGAGGGCTTTATGTGACCTTTGCAAAACGATGTCAATCGTATTTTTTTTTTTATTTTTTTTTTTACTGTTCCTGTGGTGTTGAGCAACTACAATTCCTGTTAATCCTATAACTTTTTTATTATAATGTATTTAAAGCAAATAAATTGTAATGAAAAATAAATAAAATTAAATAGTAAATCTTTTTTTTTTTTTACTTTTTTTTTTAAATAGTAAATCTTAAGTGGAAGTACATCTGTCAATTCATTGAATGTTCAAAATATTATGAGTCTTTATTTAGAAAAAAAATACACATTGGCTGGCCTATTCATGAGCATACATCAGCAATTACACGTTTAGGAGAATAGGGCATTATTAATATACCATGTAAGGTGGGTGCTAGAAATGAGTAAACCACTATCAGTGAGTCTGCCAGTGGGGCACCGCTGCGCCAGGCAGTGTCCCACATTGTCCCTCAGAAACATACCCCTTGTCCCCCCTTGGGCTTATTAGCAGGTGGTCACCCTAGTGGAAGGTAAGCCCACATAATTGAATGTGGTGTCCCTGTGACGCGTGACTCTCGATCCGTGATTATTTCCACAGTGTGTGTGTGTGTGTGTGTGTGACGCGCCCAGGTCGAGAGCGCGCTCTGGTAATGGTGCGCGCGGGGACTCGATCTCGGTGTTGATTGGTCGCCTGCTGGAGAGACTTTACACCCTTTATCAGCATCAGCATGACTTCAGTTCTCCAGAACCAGAACATCCTTCAGAAACTCAGCTCAACTCACACGGATATTATGGGGAGGAGCGCGTGCTATCGGCACTTCTCGGTGTTCTGCTGTTTAGTGTGGTTTATCAGCAGCTTTTACTCAGCTGTTGGTGAGTAACTTCAGCACTTGCGTTTCAGCTGACATTAGATTTCTACATATTTTGTGTATCGACAGATGACAGGACGCATTTCTCTTATTTTATAAAGTTAATTATCAGCTTGAATTTCTAATGTAATTTGTTCAAGATTCCTGTTGATCATTTGGAATAAATCCTAAAGGAATCAAATAAGATGGATAAAAGTAAATTCATATTTGATTCTCTATTGGATAGCCTATTTTTAGAAAGTGCATGGAGGTCTTTTGTTTTATCATCAATCTTGTATGTTAAACATGGAATAATATTCCATTAGTTAGCGTTAGTTCATGCATGAACTAATGTTAATGAGCAATAGGTTTATTACAGTATCTATGAATGTTTAAGTTGATAAATATAAAACTGTTCATTGTTAGTTCATGTCAGCTCAGACACATTCAATAATATTAACAGAGGCAACTTCTGATTTAAAAAATGTAACTTTATTAGTGTAAGTAATAAATGCTGTGGAAGTATTGTTATTAGTTTATGGTAACTAATGTAATTAACTAATGTTTTTATATTGTAATGACCAAAAACATCTAGATTTTTTTTTTTTTTTTTTTTTTTTTTTTTTGCATTTTGTTGAAATCCTGTTATAATAATTCCTATAATATTAATTTAAGGTTGTTTCCAAATGATGATAATAATCCATCAGGATTTTAGAGTGGGATATCTCTGTCTGTTCATCAATAACACAGATTGTGTTTGTGTGTGTGATTGCAGAAGGCTATCCTAGACCACTGACAGACTGTGATGATTATGGAGATTATATACAGGTATGAATGAATTATTTTATTTTTGGCTTAAGTATTGTCTAATAATTGACTCCATACAGAATCGCATCCATCTATCTATCTATCTATCTATCTATCTATCTATCTATCTATCTATCTATCTATCTATCTATCTATCTATCTATCTATCTATCATCCATCCATCCATCCATCCATCCAAATGTACAAGTTAATTTTAAAGGTGCATTGTGTAATATTTAGGAGGATCTGATGACAGAAATGCAATATCATATCCATAACTGTTTTCAGTGGTGTATAAAGACCTTACATAATGAACCGTTTATTACCTTAGAATGAGCTATTTCTATGTGTATATATATATATATATATATATATATATATATATATATATATATATATATATATATATATATATATATATATATATTCAGAATTCAATATACAAACATTCAGTCATCACTGTCTATAAACAAAGATTATACATCAAATAATACACATAACATAAAATAAATAACAAGTATGAAATTAATAAATTAACAAAAAAAAAAAAAAAGACTTACAAACTTCATTAATGAAAAAACTATTTTTTTTTTATTGAAAAGTTTTGAGTATATATCAGTTATTAACATAGCTTTCTTATTTATTTATTTATTTAACCAATTTAAGAGACTGAAAACATATGTCAGTTTCAATTTGAATCATTTAAAACATGGTCTTGATTTGGAAAATTTTGCTTTATGAATATGGAACTTATAAAATAATGAGGCATTTCTCTCTACACACACCGCGGGTCCGCTTACATCGACATGTTTCTACAGTGGCCCTAAACGGACAAACGCGTTTCGTCGCTATGTTGTTCTTCGTGCAAAGAAGCTAAAGCTAAAGTCAGCGAATAAAACACTGACACAATGATGAACAAGTAACAATAATATTCGCAATAATGTTTGCAAAGTAAACCTAATTTCTTAATTTATCTTTGTAAAGAAACCTCACTGCTTAAAGGAGAACTCCGGTCAATTTTAACATTGAGCTCATTTTTTTGTAAATTTGGAGTGCTGTCAATACAGAGAACAATGACAAAAATCGGTGTTGCCTACACCGTGTTATCCTCTTTTTAAAATGTGCACCCTGTTGACTTCAATGGGGCAAGTTTTAAACCTGCTTTTAGCCTCTTAACATCCTTGATGTGTCATTACAAGTGCACAGGTCAGTGAGTGATTCATACCTGTATTTATTTCCTGTTTTCGGTCGAAGTCCACAGTAGTCGATTGTCGAGTTCACGCGCGTGATTATAGGTAACTAACTAACTGCACAAACTCGACAATCGACTACTATGGACTTCGACCGAAAACAGGAAATAAATACAGGTATGAGCGCTGGCTGAATTAACATCACTTTTATTCATATCTTTCACATCTACTGCAGTCAGATTCACCCGTGTTCACTCTGAAGGAATCACTCACATTGTCTGTGCACTTGTAATGACACATCAAGGATGTTAAGAGGCTAAAAGCAGGTTTAAAACTTGCCCCATTGAAGTCAACAGGGTGCAAATTTTAAAAAGAGGATAACACGGTGTAGGCAACACCGATTTTTGTCGTTGTTCTCTGTATTGACAGCACTCCAAATTTACAAAAAAATGAGCTCAATGTTAAAATTGACCGGAGTTCTCCTTTAACTGGCTACTCTCTGCTGTTGGGTGCAATTCGCAACCTCTCCACTAGATGCCGCTAAATCGCACACACTGCACCTTTAAGTCTATCATATACTGTACATGTCTGTGTTTTTAGGCCTCGGCTTTACTAAGTTCTCTGTGTGGTGTGGAGTGGAGGAACCAGGACCAGGTGAGTGTGTGAGTGAGTGAGTTCATCATCATGACCTCTGACCCCATGACCCTATGTCTGAACTCTCTCATGTGTTTCTACAGGAGCAGATTCAGAATGTTTTTAAGAGGGTGAGTTTGTATATAAAGCAGCTTCTGCTCTCTGTCCTGTTTCTGACTGACGTTCTGTTCGTTTTTCTTCTGCTCTTCAGTTCCTGTTTCATTATTCCAAAGCACAGAACTCAGTCGGCGAAGTAGAGAGAGAGGTATCGACATCTCACGTTACTGTCCTCAAACATTCTCTATATATAATGCATATTCCCTGATAACATATAGTGGCCAAAAGTGATGTCCAGCCTAGGAAAATTGACCATTTATTGAAACATTATAAAGATTTTGTAGTCATATTGCGTAGTTGTGCTTGGAGTCGATTGTTTTATTAGTCATAATGATGCAATGAAACATTTACAAATTAATTTTTATCCAGACTGTCAAAGAAATTATGAACGCATGCAAAAACAAGAGAGAACCAACCAATTATGAATATCTGATTATGTTGTGGTCATTATGTTTGCATTATCCTGTCAGCTTTTTTGCATAGTAAAATAAAACCTGTAACTGTAGATTGCCCAATTATAATTGCACAAGTTTAGTGGTTTGTTCTTCCTGTAAAAAGTGATCAGTTGACTTAACTTAAAAAAAACTGAGGAAACCCGTTGCCTTAAAATTATTAAGTAAATAAACGTCATGCTTAATCGAAAAAATTAAGTTATGTGGAATTATCAAGTTCTCATAACTTATTTTTTTTCAATTAAGCATTATGTTTATTTACTTAATAATTTTAAGGCAACGGGTTTACTAAAAAAAAAAAATTAAGTGAACTGAACACTTTTTACAGTGTATTTTGATGGTTTAAAGGGTTAGTTCACCTAAAAATGAAAGTTCTGTCAGTAATTACTCTCCCTCATGTTGTTCAACCCCGTAAGACTTTCGTTCATCTTCAACACAAATTAAGATATTTTTGATGAAATCTGAGAGCTGTCTCACTCCTCCATAGGCTTCTCTGTAATCGAGATCTGCCATCCCAGAAAAGTTAGTAAAGACATCGTTAAAATAGTCCAAGTGACTACAGTGGCTCAACCTTCAGTTTATCAAGAGACGAGAATACTTTTTGTGCACAAAAAAACAACAAAAATAAGACTTTATTCAACTATTAATTTTCGTCTGTGTGGGCCTGAATGAATTAACGTAGTGTAACAGCGCAGCGCTTCTGGGTTGTACGTCAGAACGGAGGCTCATTATTGGCCGACGCTGGTCATGTGATGCGTGTGATGCTGGCCAATAGTGAGCCTCCGTTCTGAAGTAGGGGAGCGCGGGGCACAACGTAATGGGCCTTTCACACAGGACGCGGTATGCGCGGCGCTTGCCGCTGGGTTCAGCGTTGCCCTTCAGATACAACGCGATTTTATATACTTTAATATCTGAATCAAAACAAGAATCATGAAGTCAGCTCTTTTTTAAAATAAAACATTTATTCAAACATTAAACCAGAAACTAAAAAACAAATTATATATATACACACTACTAGCCGTTCATCCATTTTGATTTCCGTGTTTGTTTGGATCCCCCGATTCTATTGGCCGCGCTGGTAATCGTCACAGAGCGCAGCGGCAAAAGTTTAACTATTTTGAACTTTGACCGCGGCGTGCGCGTGAGCACGCCAATGATGCGCACCGCTGCGCTTGCGCTTTGGTCGACGCAGCAACAAAACGTCCTTGCGCGGCGCAGGCCATTGAAATGAATGGGTTTTATACATAGACTGGGTTTTATAGCGCAGCGCCGCGCATACCGCGTCTTGTGTGAAAGGCCCATAACACGGGGCTAGTTGTAACCACTGATCTATATAATGACATTCTATATAGATCAGTGGTTGTAACACGCTTGTTTTAAATACTTCCGCGCATGCTTGGATGACGAAACTTTGTGTATTTACTAGTTGCCATATCAACACTATATAGAAAAAAAAAATCCGCCAAAATTATATATTTTTTGGAAGATATCCATAGACATTTATTAAACCATAGCAAAAGTAAATTTCTTACTTAAGTTAATTTTTCATCTCTATTTTTTGTGTTTATTTAAAATAAGACAAATCTGATATTATTTTAATCTCCAGCATGTTATTTAACAGTTGAGATAGTTATTTAATGCTTCGCTAACTAGCAGAAGACACTAGCAGGGTTTAAATCCCAGTTGTGCAGGCGGGGGCATGTTGTCACACTGCGTTACAATGTGCCCCTATTAGAAATATGCTATTATATTCTATACTTTTATTAATTTTATTGAGAAAACGTGAGAAAAAGGTGAATAAAGACTGAGAGTCAATGTTCAGAAATTACTAATTATTTATTTGTTTTGAACTATGTTGTATAGCTGTGTTTTCCTGTGTTCGTAGTCAAAACTCAAAAATGAGTTTATATTTAATTATTAAAAATTGCCATTATTTTATATGAAAAAGTTTTTTAATTGTAATTTATTTAGAAAATATTTTAGTTTGTTTTGTATATATTTTTTATTAGATCAGATAACATTTTAAGCTGTCATATGTAATGTTACAATGTACCCCACACATGTTACAATGTACCCCACCTATAGGGCATGTTGTCACATTTCACTTCCATTCTTTCGGGGTATATCAAGAAAAAGTATATACTGTATTAATAAAACAAAAACACATAATTGTACTAGACATGTGGGAAATGAATGTGGGAAAAAATAAATACTCTGAACCATAAGTAGATTTACACAAACTGAGAAAGTCAAAAAGCGTTACTTTGTGCCCCGCTCTCCCCTACAACCCAGAAGCGCTGCGCTGTTACACTACGTGAAGAAAACACAGAAGAAAATGAATAGTTGAATAATAATGAAGAGTTGAATAAAGTTGTTGTTTTTTGTGCACAAAAAGTATTCTCGTCGCTTGATAAACTTAAGGTTGAGCCACTGTAGACACTTGGACTATTTTAACGATGTCTTCACTAACTTTTCTGGGATGGCAGATCTCGATTACAGAGAAGCCTATGGAGGAGTGAGACGACTCTCAAGGTGATGATACACAGGGCAACTTTTTGGGCAATGTTCCTGGGCAATGTTGCCGTCAACAGGCAACCAGATGAGACACAGGGCCCACGACCGATCTAAATTATCCAGATAGAAATGTATTGCCCATTTTCAATGGGAAAGTGCCCAAGCAACAATCGCTCAGCAAGATTGCCCAGCAACATTGCTCAAAAAGTTGCCCTGTGTATCATCACCTTCAGATTTAATCAAAAATATGTTCATTTGTGTCTGAAGATGAACGAAAGTCTTACGGGGTTGGAGCAACATGAGGGAGGGAGAGTAATTACTGACAGAATCTTCATTTTTGGGTGAACTAACCCTTTAATAGATATTGTAGGGTCATTAAAATCACTTTTGGCCGGTACTGTATATATGATTATGTTTTCTCCTCGTCTTCAGTCTCACTCGGTTCACCCGCTGATGCGCCTCTCGCCGAAGCTCTCTCTGCGCCGGAAGAAACAGCAGGTGCGGCAGTGCTCGTCTCTGATCTGTTGGTGTCTGTCAGACGCTCGGTTGAAGGCGTTAGGCTGGAGATCAACCGTGGCATTGTGATTATGAATGCACGGTTTAATATGTGCTTGCTTTAATCTCCCGTGTCTTTTTTTGAGTAACGTGTGTCTTTCTCCTAGAGAAGCTGAAGAACGTCTGTGGCACTTCTGGGAGAAACTCGCGAGGTGCGTGAGAACAAAAGCATCGCGTAAAGCAGACGCACAATTCAGGGTTCTTGCTTTTTTTTTTTGACCGGTTAAATCATTAATCATTACAGAATAAGAACTTTTATGTCTTTTTAACAATCGCCAGGACACATTTCTCAATACTTTGGTATTTTTTTCAAAACTCTTTGAACACAGAATGCACTAAAACTACCAAAACACTTAATTCATGGCTCAAATGAACTCATTCTTCCAGAACACAAGCAAAGTTTGGTAACATTTTATTATAATCATTCTGCTAACTATAAGCAATTACATGTCAAATAGCAGTCATTAGAGTATTAGTAGACTGTCTTGCTTACAGTCCTCCTGTAGTCAATCATTTTATCCCTTAAAACTCATCTTTGATCACCAAAATGAAATATTTAAACATTTTCCTCCTCCTTGCCTTAAAATATCTTGAATGTAACTCGACACCCTTGCCTCATTTAGTATATGTGGTTCTATGTATATGCAAATGAGCCCCGCCTCCACTCACTCAGCTCAGAGACTCGTTGACGATCACTGATTGGTTACAACTTACAAGATAGTTTTTAAAATCCAGCTTTTATTGTTTTTTATATGTCTATGTGGTGTGTTTAATATGCTTTAAGACAAATCATGTGTAAATTCATAAGTCGACAGCATTGCTGAGTATTCCCTCCTTAAAACTGCAGTGAACCAAAGACAGTCTCAAAAACACGCTTTGAAATCGCTGGTGTTTCTGACATCACAAACTACCTTGTAACCAATCAGATCAACGTGTGATCGTCAACCAGTGGATCTCTGAGCTGAGTGAGTGAGTGGAGGCGGGGCTCATTTGCATATTCATAGAACCGTGCATACTAAATGAGGCAAGGGTGTCGAGTTACACTCAAAGATATTTTAAAGCAAGAAGAAAACATTTTTAAAGGAAAAAAACAATTTACATATATAATTTTAGTGATCAAAGATGAGTTTTAAGGGATACAATAATTGACTACAGGGGGACTTTTAGTTTAACAGTTTTGAAAAGTATGTAAATGTGCAATTTGACCTCTTGTTTTTTTTTGTGCCAAAGTAATTTGAAAGATGTCATCATGTGCACATGCAGTGATAAATAACCCACAGTTTCTCTCACATGGACTGATGTTGAAATCACAGTGTGAAGAGTTTTGAAACCGTGACCGAAGTATTGAGAAAGTCATTAAAGTGATTTAGTAAAAACTGTAGGTTTGCATGTAAACGTGCAAATTGGCCTGTAGGTACATTGAGTTTTTGTGGCATTTGAATGAGAAAAGAATCGAATAAATTTAGTGCCAAAACAACGATGAATGATCCCCAGTTCAGCTCACAGAGAAAAAGTGACCCAAGTATTGAGAAACGTGTCCTGGCGATTGCAAAACACTGTAACAGAGAGCAAAGCATGAGAAGAAAAACACATCATGTTGAGGTTTTTGCTGGTATTTATGGGCCAATAGAGTGCAGATAGGACGTGACAGAGATGGAAATGATACACAATAGTGAGCATGAGCAACAGTTTAAAGATTTGATTCATTTCCATGTAAATTGGTGGATTTAACCCCGTGTGTTTCTCCTCTCCACAGACGTCCTCTGTTCTTATCTGGGATTCTCTCTGACACCGTAACGCCTATAATGTGTTAAAGCTGCATTATTGTTGCTGTCAAGCTTCAAAACACCACCAGATTTCATTAAAACCTCTTTTAATAAATGTAACCTCATGCTTGCCGACGGTTTACGTATTATTGCTAAAACACTAAGCAGAGATGAAGCTTTTCAGTGTGCGGGTGCAAATCAGAAAGCCTGGGTAATGGTAAAATGCAAAAAGGAAATTGATGGGAAATAGCCTGAAATTGTTCATGACATATCCCTAAATATCACAGCTTGTCCTTAAGCTCGGTTTAGAGGGATGTGGGTGAGCGGAAGCGTCGCTAGTCATTAACACACACACAAGAGACAGTAAAATGCACTCAAATCAAATCAATATATGTTTTTATATAATAAACGGTGACAAGCATTGAACTGACAAAGGTTGCATTATTAGATATCCAATATAAAACAAAACAATGCTAATTTTCTGTGAAAATGATGGCTGGTTTAAAAATGTTTTCGAGTGCAAGATAAGCAGGAGTCTCTCTATGGGAAGCACCATTCTAGTCCCAGAGAGTGGATGTGTTTTTAAAAATGGCGAATATTAGAGTCTGCCCGGTAACAGCTTAAACAGTCTTTTCCGATGTGTTTGAGTCGCCTCAAAACGACTGGAGTTTGAGAGACTGGCACTATGGCAGTCCAGCTGTGAGTGTGTGTTTGTGATGTAATGTCAGTCCTCGTCTGAGTCCTCATCACCGTTCCTGCGGCTCGGCGCCGAGCAGCGAATGGACGTCATCATCTGATCCTGGATCTGTTTTCTGGGGTTTTCCTCCAGGTCAGTCTTCACCGCTCCGGTCTCCGATAAACGCCACTCCAGCTCTGAAACACACAGAACAGCTGCTCCTTTACATACACATCTTTGGTAAGGAAACGTGAAAACGTAAACACAGAAATAGGCGAGGCAAGTTTATTCATACAGCACATTTCATACACTATGGCAACTCAAAGTGCTTTACACAGAAAGGAATTAAAAGAAAAAGCATGAAAAGATTATACATGGATAAACTTCTCGTCTGGTAAAACACCAGTGTATCATATTTTTCACAACTCCCAGTTTTACTCTGAGATTTTCCCATGATTACACTGTGGTCAGATACTTTAGATACAAAATAGATACTTTTTATTATATATTTTTGGTGCTGGACAGTCGGTATGAACTATCATGATGGAAAAGATTTATACTTATAAGAACAAATGTAACAATTTAATTATATTTAATGACAACATGCATAACAAAATTCTGTATCCACAAATCCTAATGATCATCACAAAACCCACTTTTACTCATTTTAGAATAAATAACACTTAAATTAGTTAATGTATATGTATATATATATATATGAAGAGTTCAGATGCAAAAGCCTCTAAGTGCCATCTGAAATTTTCTTCTAGAATGATCATTTTTATCAAGCTTGTATATTTAAGTTCAGTAATTTCACTTTAATGGCAATGCAAATGACCTATTAATTGTCATTTAAGTGAAATAACTGAACATGAATATACAAGCTTAATAAAAATTATCATTTTAGAACATTTCAGATGGCACTTAGAGGCTTTTGCATCTGAAATCTTCATATATATACAAGGGAAGTATTTATATAGCGCACATAATCAATCATATATATAATAACAAAAAAAAAAACAAAAAAAAAAATTATATATATATATATATATATATATAACAACAACATGTATAACAATTATTAAATAATAATATAGCTGAATGAAAATGTATTCATTTAGATTCTGCTAAATTAATGAATGTAAGATAAACCTATTGTTTGTACTATAAACAGACAGTCAATTTATATTAGGTGATCAACATTTATTTATTAATAAAAAAAAAAAAATTGATTACAATCACTTCTTATGTGATCAACAAATAGCATGTGTGTTCATGAGTGGTTAATAAGATATAAAGGAGTTTAACTAACACAAACACAGCATTTTAAGCAAGAAAATCATTCTCACCGTCACACTTCAGGTTCATGCCTCCAAAAACCAGCGGGCCGATGAACTGGGCCTTCATCTCGCCCTCGTAGTAGATGAACAGCGTGGGCAGGTTGCGGTCGGGGTAGTTGGGAATGCAGGTGGTGGAAATAGATTTGATGAACTTGGTTTGAGGAAACTTGTGGGCCAGATATGACAGATGCTGGTTTATCAGCGTGCATAACGGGATCCTGCGGGATAACAGACACATTTATTAGTCAAGGTACTGGATGACACTTTCATTTAGGCAAGGGAAGTATTTATATAGCGCACATAATCAGTTAAAGGGGCTGTATGTAGAATTCAGAAACCTGTGTTTTTAGCGACACCGGTGGCCGTTCAGTGAACTGCAGCAAGGCCTCGATATACTCACGGCGAACTTCTTTTTCTTTCTTTGCTTAGAAGTGAAAAGAAGTTGTAAATACTTTTACTGTTAATGAACATCCAGACGCCGTCCACGTTTATATGAATATGTAAATATGTGCAGCGCTTTCCTCTCAATAACAAAATAAACAACAGTTCAGAAAGCATCTGGTCATAGAGATGTGAGTGTGTGCAGCGGATCTGAGATTCACCAGCATCATCTCGACAGATGAGCTCATTAAAACTACACTTAGGCCGTGTGTCCACCAAAGCGTTTTTTCACGCGGCTGGCGTATTTTTTAGAAATTGTTTTCAATTGGAGCGCCGCGTTTTTAAAACGCCATGAGTGTAACGAGGCGCTGAACGTTTTTACTGGTCGCCGAGAGTTGAAGAATGTTCAACTTTGGCTAAAACGCAGTGCACATCACTGTCACTCTTTACCCAACCGTCCAATCACAGTGGAGGAGAGGCGGGACTAATACCATACCGACCAACCGCCACATTCTGCTTGTACAACGTCAACAGTCGTCATGACAACTAGCATAATAACGGAACAAAATAATTTAAAACAAGAGCCAGAGAAAAATATGTTACATTGTATCAACATTTTAATATAGAATCAACACAGAAACAAAATGTGTGAAATGAGATACTAGTAACACTTATAACATCATAACAAGCAAAGCGTCTCAACTGAAAAAAATGCTGCGCTGCCAAAACGCTCTCAAGCACCCATAGCTAGGCGTTTAGCAGAGCACCTAGCGTTTTCAGCTGGCTAAAAACTCTTTAGTGGACACACGGCCGTATAATAGTTTGATTATAAAGTATATTTGAGACTATATAGATCTGACTGTAGTTTGAATGAATCTGTGACATTACAGTACAGAATGGCTCTTTCTGCATTAACAGAAGAGAGACTCTTTTAGGAGTGAGAGAGAAAACGTCACATCCTTTGATTTTCCCAGCAAAAACGTCCCGAATCATTCACGTAAACATCAGTCTACAGGCTTTCATAGACGACCTAGGAAGTCGAGGAAGGTCTTGTTTTATACAAGCTGTTCACACATCGCCAATTAAAGAGTGATTAATGCATGAAAATTCTTACATATAGCCACTTTAAGAATAAGAAGAGAAATATACATAAATAAGATACAGTGCATGGGAACTTTTTTGTTTAAATAAAATCCAATGCTTTTAAAATTCCAATCTTTACCAAAGCATTTTGCATTATAAATAATGAATGCATATATCTAAATTATAATGAATGCATATTTCTAAATTATAATGAATGCATATATCTAAATTATAATGAATGCATATATCTAAATTATAATGAATGCATATATCTAAATTATAATGAATGCATATATCTGAATTATAATGAATGCATATTTCTAAATTATAATGAATGCATATATCTAAATTATAATAAATGCATATATCTAAATTATAATGAATGCATATTTCTAAATTATAATGAATGCATATATCTAAATTATAATAAATGCATATATATAAATTATAATAAATGCATATATCTAAATTATAATGAATGCATATATCTAAATTATAATAAATGCATATATATAAAGTACTGTCTGCAAAAGTTGATGTGTAAAATCACCCTGGTTTGTAGAGATGCAGCACCACCCAGATTCCAGCTCCAGCTTCATTCACTTCCTTCACGTAATCCTGACCCGAGATCTCATTCAACTCCCCAAACGCGTTCTTTATCTGGTTCGCTTTCCACTCTGCAATTCTCTTCTGTCTGCCAGAGAGAGACCATGCACAAATAATTACTGCTCTTTCATTACCTGAAAGGATAACTCTCGCCCAAATTGCAACCTAGGGTCTTTTTGTTAATCTACCCGAGGCAAACTTTCGTTTAAAAGCATAATTAGGATGGAAACGCCACTTTTAAGTTGGACAGTATTTTCGTTTTCGGTCAAATTGCCTTGTGAATGGGAGTGAATGGGTCACGACTATGATAGCATCAAAAATGGCTATTTTTAAAACACTAATGCGGCTCGACACAACATGAAACTGTGCTGGAAGTGTCACCAGGGGCTCTACACATGAACTCCAGCATTGAGAACAGTGTTTGTGTACACAGAGTTTACTACAAAGAAAGATTTTGATCAACTCACTGAAGCTGTGTCCGCCAGTGTTTTGACAGTCAAAAATAGTCGATCTCCGAATGCAACGTAACAGGGAGGAGAGTAAAGATGGAAAGCTCCTAAAGCTTAGTTCCATATAAATTCACGGATCATTTGTTGTTTTGTCGTTAGTGAAAATCAATATTGATCTTGTATTTGAAAAAGGATCCTCATATAAGAAGCAATAATAAAATTCTGAGTCAGTTCATTCACATTCGGAGATCGACTAGTTTTGACTTTTTAGTAAACTCTGTGTACACACACACTGTTCTCAATGCTGGAGTTCATGTGTAGAGCCGCTGATGATACTTCCAGCACAGTTTCATGTTGTGTCGAGCCGCATTAGTGTTTTAAAAATAGTGATTTTTGATGCTATCATAGAAGTGCCCCATTCACTCCCATTCACAAGGCAATTTGACCCAAAACAATCAATCTTAAAAGTGGCGTTTCCATTCTAATTATGCTTTTACACGAAAGTCTGCCTCGGGTAGATTCACAAAAAGACCCTAGGTTGCATTTTGGTGAGAGTTACCCTTGAATAGAAGTGTGTGTGCAGCAGCTGTAGGACAGTTCAAGTTTTTAGTCTATAGTTCAGTGTAAATAGCCACCTATTTTTATTTCCATTTTGGGAGATCACATGCATTTTAACGCTGGATGGAAACGCTAAAATGCGCATAAATTGTAAAAAGGCTTATTGCACTCAATTGAGTTGGATAACACTGTTAACACAAAAACACTGTTAAAGGGACTAAAAGATAATGGTGGATTTCTTCAATATGTACCTGTACATCTCCATGGCGAGTTCATCCTCATCGCTGAACTCATCTTCATTTTCCTCCAGCTCCTCCAGAGTCATGCTCTCATAAGTCTTCACTACAAAAGAACAGAATACGAGCTCACATACTCCACATTCACAGGCTTCAGAATAAACAAACCCGATTATCTGATGACAAGGAGCAGCAAAAACAACATTTAAACTATAACTGTGTGAAGTTAACACAGGGTATATACAGGAATCACAGAGTTAAATTTAATACCTTTTTTAAGACTCTTTCCATTCATTTTAAGACCTCATCGCCACTTCAAGTTTTAACCGGTTACATCGGCGACACTTTAACTTACATTTACTATATATTGATTGTAAGATAGTCTTAGTTTGTGATAACTCCTTATCAATGCAACATAATTCAGAAGGTTGGGAACGAAGCACAAGAGAACTAATTGACAAATTAATGCAATTCTTTGGACAAATACACATAATGAAAAGATGATACAAAATGTAATACCTTGGAAAATGGCATTTAATACTTTTTAAAGGAGAAGTTCACTTTTAAAATGAAAATTCTGTCATCATATACTCACCCTCATGTTGTTTCAAAGCTGTATGAATTTCTTTCTTATGCTGAACAGAAAGGAAGATATTTAGAAGAATATCAGTAACCAGACAGTTTTTGGGTCCCAATGACTTCCATAGTAGGAAAAAAATATACTATGGAAGTCATTGGGACCCAAAAACTGTCTGGTTACTGATAATCTTCTAAATATCTTCCTTTCTGTTCAGCATAAGAAAGAAATTCATACAGCTTTGAAACAACATGAGGGTGAGTATATGATGACAGAATTTTCATTTTAAAAGTGAACTTCTCCTTTAAGGGCCTTAATTTTCTCTAAATTGAATTGATCAACTTTTAATACTTTTTAAGACACCATGAAACAGTGTAAAAACTCCTCTTACCAACAGACTGAGGCTGATGAAGCTGCTCGTCCTCTTCCTCCTCCTCCGGTTTTTCTTTAGGAGGAAGAATACCTTTCCTCCTGAGGATGTCATTCCACTCGGTATCTGCGTTCGGGTCCTACACTCACAATAAAACACATTCAGAGACGTGATGTGATCGACCACACGCCGGAAAAATGACAACTTCAGTTTGAGAGTTCACAGAGCAGTTTACATGACTTCAGGCGACATATTCATGACTGGGTTTCAATCAATAATGCATTTAAATAATTACACTAATTGGTGTCTCCAATAATATGAACATCTCCACAATGTTATTTTGTATCATATAGTTTATAATACTTAAAATTAATCTTTATTTTTTCCATTTCAACCATTTTGTTGTTTGTCATTATAGTTTATTCATTTTTATTTCAGATTTAGTTTGTTATTTCAGAACATCAATATAAACTAGACAAATTAGAAATGTTGCTTTGATTTTTTATATCATTTCACTTAACAATGGTTTTAATTAAGTGTAATAACCCTGCCCTCAACAGACTGCACTCAAGCTTTAGTCTACTAATAACTGATGAAATAATATGTTAGCGCAGAGCAAAACTACAAACATTTATAGTCCTTACAAAAATATCCATGATTTTCATTATTTTACTAATTTATATGGCCTTTTCAGGTCATATATAATATATATATATAAAAAAATTCCTTGATATTCCCTTTAGTCATCAATATCACAGCGAAAAATTGCTATTTTAGATCATTTTTCACTCAGTAATTGCTAGTAAATGTCATGAACAGTTAGTAAAGGCAAGTAACACTGAATTACACGTGAAATTATTGAATGTAGAACAAATGAAACAGCATTTTCTTATAAAACGAACTAATTTTTTGGTTTACAACTTCTAAAAATGTTTTTTTTACAGTGTAATACCAACCCATGAATAACACACACACAATGTAAACATACAGATCCCTTTTTTTCCTCAGTTTGTAGGAGTAAGTTAGATTAAAACAGTTACTAGTCAAAAGATCTTTGTTAAACTATCGTCATCATCATAACCAGCATCTCCAGAAACTGCTCTAAACCATCGAGAAATCAACGATCATTTCAAGTCCAATATAACGTGAAATAAACAACATATTTGGTTAGAAATCACACAAACCTGCATCTCTGTGCTGTGAATCACTCCTCTGCTCTAACGGCGCCGGAAACAGAAGGAGCGCTCCTCATTCTCTTCCGGCCGAACACAAGCTGCATCCGTAACATAAAATATACAAAACATCCTCCTTTTCGTCAGTTTTATAAAGAAAAACTGGCTGTTAAATAAAAATAAATACTTTAGCGTCACGATAAAAAAAATATTTGTAAAAATATTTTTGCACAAGTCGATTAATGCGCACATTTAATCTGGAGCGGAACAGAAGTGTGTAGGACGATATTCAGGGTTGCACCGTTTTCCGCCTTGTTTCTGAATGCCCATATATGGCGTTGTATTGCAGCTGATAATGTCCAGATAGCGCTGTCAATCAAACCACGTGACAGGTGTGACAGACTTGCATTTACTTTTTGATTGTAATATAACAGTTTTGTGATAATTGTAATTTTTAAAAGATTGTAATAAATCAGTTTTGGGCTGATTTAAGTTCCTTTATTTTAGTCCTACTGAAGTAAACCACTCTTTTGATCTAATAGGTATTTTTATTATGAAAATCCTGATCATTTATCTCTTGAATATATTGTAGCTCATTTTATCCCCCAGACTTATACACAATACAAAAGTACCTGGTTTTTGATTCTTTATGAACGTTTGTAAAGATGTGATTTAACGGTGCTTTTCTTCTATGTACTTTAATGTGTTTACTCTACTTTGCTTTTATTCTATTGCTATTGCTTCTTCGAGATACGAATGTTTTCCTTGTTCATGCATTTAACTTTTAATCTTTCAGTTTGTAAGATTAAGTGCATCCAAAAAGATTGAGATTTTACTGTCATCTGCCAAATGTCTTGTTCACTGAAAGCATATTACCCAAAAGCCCGTATTTACTGTTTCAGAAAACAAAATAAAGCAATATATCCAAAAATGTAGAATTTTTTGAATGAACTCATAATCAAAGGCAACCAAAAAAAAAAAAAAACATTATTAATAATACAATTTTAGGTAGTGATATATTTCTATTTATAAAATGAGTAAAAGTGTGTTTTTGTGACGCTCTTTTAAGGTATTTTGTAATGTTTGTTGTTATGTTTTGATATAATAAATAAATAAATAAATATATATATATATATATATATATATTCTTTTTTAACAACAATCTTAATTCACACCAAAATAATTAGGTATAAATACAATCATAAAATAAATGGACACTTCTCTAATTTCCCTCTGTTCATTTGCATATAAATATGATAATAAAGTGCTGGGCAACGATTAATCACGATTAATCACATCCAAAATAAAAGTTTGTGTTTACATAATATATGTGTGTGTTCTGTGTATAATTATTTTGTAGCCTATATATAAATACACACATATGCATGTATATATTTAAGAAATATTTGCATGTTTATGTATTTATACATCATTTATATTATATATAAATATAAATATTTTTCTTAAATATATACATGCGTGTGTGTATTTATATATAGGCTACAAAATAATTATACACAGTACAAACACATATATTATGTAAACACAAACTTTTATTTTGGATGTGATTAATCGTGATTAATCGTTGCAAAGCACTAAATATGGTACAATTATTCCTAAAAAATATACAGAAATAAATAATTATAAGTGCTTAATCGGTCACTGAACTAGACTGCCCATCCCGTGAAGGCCCCGCCCACTGATCTATATAATGACTGGATAGCTCATGACAATCATGACTGAATATGCTAATCAATGAAATTCATCAAATAACCATTCAGAAATTGTCTAACTCCGGTTTGAACATAAAAGGCTAAAAGTTTTAGAAATGTTCAGGACACAAGCTGTTGAAGCTCCGCCCCCTGTGCCGGGAGCAGCAGCTCATTTACATTTAAAGGAACAGACACAGAAACGATGCGTTTTTGCTCACCCTCAAAAAGTGACAACTTTAACATGCTATATAAAAATATCTGTGGGGTATTTAGAGCTAAAACTTCACACACACTCTGGGGACATCAGAGACTTATTTTACATCTTGTGAAAAGGGCATTATATTGATTTCCTCCCTCATTTTGATTTAACGAATTACAACGTGGCTACAATATAGTAAAACGAGGGTGCAAATTAGTAAAACGTGCTGAGGTATTATTAATTCGTGGCCACAAAACAATATTCACCTGAATATTCACCAATTCACAAAAATATAGGTCTTTAGCATTCACTATTTAATTAATAGTATCAAACTGTTTTTCTTGCCTGTGAAGACCGACTAGTGTTCTCGTATAGCTTTTTATTCCTTTTGCAAAGAAATTGCCGTTTTAGTTAACGTTTTGGGGTTTTAACTAGCTATACCACTGATCTTAAGCTACACGGAAGTCCCATAAGTGAACACTGGACATATTATATATTATATTTTAAACGTGTATTTTAACGAGGAGGTAAGCTGCTTCTAATTCATTCAAAGGGCAAATCACAAAATAAAACACTTCTTCATTACTGACACCTGCGGTTCGCCTAGACACACACTCTCCAAGCTCCTCTCCCCAGTATCAAAGCAATTTATACTTTAAACAAATACCCGTTTAAATGCTTAGGATGTTTGCATTGTAAGAATGTACAGGGAGACTTTAGATTTAAAAGCAGTGTCTCGTTAGGCAATGTTTTCTCAGTCAAATCATAACATTTCCTATTGATTCAGCTCACTAGAGAATACCAATATGGCGGCGCGGTGGCTTCACTGTTTATGACATCATGAGCTATCCAGTCATTATACAGATCAGTGGCCCCGCCCCATCTATCTAAAGCCCCGCCCTCAAATACAGGTCAGCTAACCCAAGCAAATGATTGACAGGCAGAGAGGTTTGTAAATTGGAGCGGCTGTTGATTGGTCACTGAATTGACCCTTTTCACATTTCCGGTAGTTGGGTAAACTTCTATAGCAAGGAAACACAACTTTAAAAATGAGGAAAAAATTGATTGAGATTGAAAACGGAAGAGAGAAAGATGTCAACTTTACCGTCACTCCCACCACAGCCGGTAAAACGCTCACAGCAGCGTTAACTAGTTTTTTGTAATTTGATGGAAATATTACAAAGTATAGTGTTATACATGTAAATAATTTTTTTAATGAAAATATAAAAAAACTTTTAAGATTTACGATGCTGATGACCATTAAAACCATAGACTGTAAAAAAATCTGGCTAGTGTCCGTGACGTCACCCATTGGTTTCTGAAGAGCATTTTTGAAGCCCAAAGTGGGCGGAGCCGGTCGTCGCCATCTTGGCAGCGTGTCACTCCCAGATAACCGAAAATGGAAAAATGGCGGACTAGCTGAGGTGACGTGACGCTAACAGACAGCAGACAAACGTGACATCAGCGGCAATCCACCTGTCACTCAAGTGGCCACGCCCTTAATTATGCACAACGTTAAGGTTTAATATAATTTAAACGTTATTAAAAAAATTCACTCACAGTCTTCATGAAGGGGAAAAAAAAGCAATATAGACCAAAACCATTTTTTGCACCAGGCTGTAAACACATATTTTTCTGCTGTAAAGTTGAGCATTTTAAAGGGATAGTTCACTTTGAAATAAAATTTTGGTATGTTTTAGCTTACCTCAAGGGCATCCAAGATGTAGGTGTCTTTTTTTCCGCAGTAGTTTCAATTTTGATATTTTTAGGTCAAACCGTTCTTGTCTGTCAGTCATTTAATGCAGGTCTATGGTCACTGTCTCAAAGAGCATGCACAGAGTCCAAATTAAACAATTCCCCATCGTAAATACACATTGATGCCTAAGACACGAAACGAGCGGTTTGTGTGAGAAAACTAACTGTATTTATATCGTTTTTACCTCTTATAACACAGCCACGTCCAAGTGATCTGAGGGCGCGCGTGCATCCTGGTGTGTGACGTGAGCGCAGACTGGTGCATAGATATATATACACTAGATTTCGCCTTAAAGACATTCGTTCCAATGAACTGCCGTAGCCAAGGCGACATCTAGTGTATATATATCTATGCACCAGTCTGTGCACACGTCACACACCAGGATGCGCTCAGGCCCTCAGATCACTTGGACGTGGCTGTGTTACAAGAGGTAAAAACGATATAAATACTGTTAGTTTTCTCACACAAACCGCTCGTTTCGTGTCTTAGGCCATCAATGTGTACTTACGATGGGGAATTGTTTAATTTGGACGATGGGGAATTGTTTTAATTTGGACTCTGTGCGTGCTCTTTGAGACAGTGACCATAGACCTGCATTAAATGACTGACAGACAAGAATGGTTTGACCTAAAAATATCAAAACTGAAACTACTGCGGAAAAAAAGACACCTACATCTTGGATGCCCTTGAGGTAAGCTAAAACATACCAAAATTTAATTTCAAAGTGAACTATCCCTTTAACATGGGGTCTAATTGACTCTCTTTTGCAGCCGGTCTCTAGCGGCCAGTCGATGAACTGCAGTTTAAGTCACTTCCGTGTTGGATTCAAGAGAGAGAGACTGGCAGGTTGCCACTTGGTTAAAAGCCATGATGTGGGTGTCCATCTATATGTCTCTGTCATTTTTAACTGCTCTAAAACCATAGACTGTGTGGTTAAAACGCGTCATCAGTCTGTGAAAAGAGTCCAGTTGTCGCCCCGCCCATTTCCCTAAAGCCCCGCCCTCAAACACAGGTCAGCAAACCCGAGCACGCAAATGATTGACAGGCAAAGAGTTCTTCTGATTGGAGCGGTTGTGATTCCAACTGAAGTCTGTCAGGTAGTAGAGAGACAGTATGTTTGCGAAATTAAAGTTAATTATCAGTTATAAAAGCGTCGAGAATTCCTGTCAGTCTGCGCACCGACCAGCTGATACCGATAAGTATTTTCTGTGAGATCTTATACGTGAAGGAGGATATACGTGAAATGAAACTTCCCTCGCCGGAACCGCGAGCAGGAAAGGCTGGAAAAAAGCGGAAATAAACATTCGCCTAAAAGAGGAACTGCAGTTATGGGCGGAATATGAGTCTGCGAGTGTGTACTAGAAACAACAACAACACAAGCCGTGTGTGTGTGAGAGGATGTGGATCACTCCTGAAGAAGTTGTGCTGAAAAACGCGCTCAAGCTTTGGGTTACGGACAAATCCAACGGTTATTTCCTCCTGCAGCACCGAAGAGGACACGGAGACTCGGGGGGGAAAATCACAGGTGAGTCCGAACATATAGGTGATGATGATGATAATAATAATCATAACATGACTGGCGAGAACCTTGGGCTCATAATACACACTCGCTCTGAAGGAAAGTTCAGTCTTTTGTCTAGCAGATCCGAGGCAACAGTTGCATCCTGGTTTTCCTTTTGTCTCTGCTGGGAGTTTCCTTACAAGAGAACAACATGGAAAATATCAAAACAAACATGCAGAACAGTTTCTATGGGAGTCCATTTGCACCACATAGGGGATAAATATTACTTTTGGCACAAAAAAGACAAAATTATGACATATTAATTCATTATTATGATACAACAAGACGAAATTAGTCCTATATGCCAAGTCATAATTATGACTTTTATGTTACAATGGTACAAAAAGTCAAAATGATGATATAAAGTTAAAAGGATGATATACTAATTAAGTCAAAATCATAAAAGTCGAAAGTATGACATACCAAGTAAAAATTATGGCATTAATTGTCATGTGTCATAAAAAATTCAAAATCATGATATAATATAAAAAATGATATGATTAATTTTACATTAATTTAGGTTATAAATTAATGATATAAAAAGTCAAAATTACGATATAAAGATCAAAATGATGACACTCTAAGTCATAAGTTATAATTATTAGATTAAAAGGCTGAAATTATGTCATTCTAATTCGATAAAAAGTCGAAATTATAAGATAAAGTTGAAATTATTCATTTCTATGTTATAATTTCAGATTTTTATGTCATAAATATGACTTAGTAAGTCATAATTTTGACTATTTATGTCAGAATTATGATTTTACAAACGCATGCAAGTGTGTGTGGCTTTGCGAAAGCTGGAAAAGATGTGGGAAGACAGGGAAGCAAATACATCTAATAAACATTCCCTCTCACAAAACAATAGAGATTCATTCATTTCTGCAGTTTTCTCTCTTTCCACGTCGATTCCCACTTGCACAGTTTTTAAGGCGAGACTTCAGTGAGGACACAGATGACTGAAGCTCAGTGAAGCTCAACAGTGTTCTCTTGCATTATGGGTCGCATAGTTTCGTTTATTTGAACCTGTTGTGCAGAATTACCTCTCGTCAGTTTAACTTTATGAGGAGGAGATAATAAAGCTCGAACATTAGCTTGTACTTTCCCCTTATTAATGTGTCTGTAACTGACAGACATTAAACATCAAACCTTTGCTCTAAGTGAGATTTAATACGCTCTTCATAATAAAGGTGCTTTATTGTCATCACTGGTTACCTTTAAGACCCTAAAATAGAGGAAAAAGTTTCTTTAGATTTGTTTAAATGTTCCTCTCACTAAAAAAAGGCTCTTTTAAGACCGGATCACTGAAAGGTTCTTTTGGGAAACAAAAATTATGTCAAAACGGAAATCCACTTTATTTAGGCATGTTTTCATCAAAACAACAAACGATAGCTTTAATTATAAGAAATCAGAATTATTAGCATATATTTAATTTAGTCAGGACTAAAAGACTATCAGTGTTATTTGACATTTGATTATCTTATTTAGTTTCTGTAGTATTTCTGAATACTAGTGTGAGACTGACCCAAACACTTTTCTCTTTATTTCTCTTTATTTGTATCTTTATTATTTTGTATACATTTTTGCTACTTTTTTCAGTTTAATTTAAAGATTTAAATCAAGCTTCCTTGTGTTGTGTAAACTCGTAACAACAAAATTACCCAATTTTAAAAATATAATACTTTTTTTTTTTTTTCTTCTATATCGTCATAAATATTATTATCGCAAATATTCTTAAAATATCGTGATATAATTTTGAGGCTATATCGGCAACCCCTTATATATATATATATATATATATATATATATATATATATATATTTGAAAATATATGTAAAAATATTTGTATATAAATAGATTTTTTCGAAAACAATATATATATATATATATATATATATATATATATAATTATTATTATTATTATTATTATTATTTTTATTTTTTAGTTATTCATTTATTTATTTATTTTTAAATCATATTTTTTATAAATACATATCTGTTTGATTTGTTTTTTCAAAATAAATATATTTTTTATGTTTTCGGAGAAAAATTCTCTGATTGTCACCAAGGCTAAAAAAAACTCGATATATTTTCAAAATATAATTTATTTTTCAAGCTGAATTTCAGAAATCCTTCATGTACTTGTAACATATGCCACTCGTGTGACTGTCGTGGTTTGTTTCATTTACAAATACAGATTTGATTTAATGTCACTATCAGAGTAATAGTTTGAGTTTGTTTGACACTTGTGTTTGAAGCTCGTCCACGTCAGTCTCGTCAGATCTGGACGGTAAAGAGGATCGTCACCCTGAGGACGTTTGTGTTTGTAACTGGGAGAAATTCAGAAGAGCCGGTTATTCGTCGTCTCCTCTTTCTCTTTCTCTGTAGAGCGGAGCAGGAATGGCAAACATTAGACGCTTATCGAGCGTGTGCAGATTCTTGTGTACACAGAGCTGTTGAAAGAGGAGAACTTCACACCCTTTCTTGTGCTTAACATTTTTTATTTCTTATTTCTTATGCTTTAACATGAAATTAACATGATCTTCAATCTGGTGCTTTTCTGATGAAGGGCTTTTATTGTGAAGGGCTTTTTACTGCCAGTTTGCAAGATATAAACTCAGAATTGCGAGATATCAACTTTTTAATTGCGACTTTTTTTCTCACAATTGCAAGTTTATATCTCACAATTCTGACATCTTTTCTCGCAATTGTGATATATAAACTCTCAATTGCGATTTATAAAGGACATTTATAAAAAGGACATTTTTTTCTACTGACCTTTTTCCTCAAATTGTGAGTTTATATCACAATTCAGACTTTATAACTCGCAATTGCAACTTTATATCATGCTACTCTGAGATAAAAAGTCAGAATTGCGAGATAAAAATGAACTTTTTAAAAAAAAAAGTTTTATTCTGTGGCGGAAACAAGTTTCCATTGATTTGAGCGTGATTGATTGGTTCAGGATATTCAGCTCATCATAAGCTTAACTGTTATTATAATTATTTTATGAGTGAAAAAGTCTGTTTATAATTCCTCATTATTCCTCAATATAATTCATATGCAGAATAAAGGGGCGGGGCCTGGTTGAGTTAGTTAGTGTGTTAAACTGGCGGTTATGGTAAGGGGCGGGGCATTTCCCAAACACACTCGAAGCGCTCGACCAATCACAGCACACTGATTCAGCCGACCAATCAGAGCACAGTGTGCTTTTCAGAAGGAGGGGCTTCATAGAGACAGGAAGTAAACAGAGCGTTACTGACAGACTGGGAAGAGAGGAGCCGCAACAATGGAGAATATGAGGAAAATAATCAACATTCAAGCAGGATTTTTTTTTTTTTTTTTTTTTTTTTAGTAGAAGCCCATTTGCAACCTTTATTTTTAAGAGTGTCAGACAGAAAAATCACAAATGAGAGATCTCAATATGAAAAAAAAATTATTACTAAAGAAAAAGTAAAGAGAATCATCTGAAATAAAGCTGATACTGAATTAAAAAGCTATGAAGTCTTCTGACAATGAAAGATTTAAAAACAAAAAAAATATTTACAGAAAAATTAAATGGATAAAAACATCATCAAAGTTACAAAATTAGAGAAAATGTGAAAAATAGAGATCATTTTCAGCAACGAAACACAAAACTCCTACTTAAAAAAAAAAAAAAAACTACGAGACAATCCATAGCTTTATAAAAATGAAAATAAATCAGAAGTCTTGATTTAATCATAGCGGCAAACACCATTACATCATTATAATCACCTTTTGTTCACTTTTTTCTTTCATGCTAATATAGATGGCCATTTTAGACATGCCTATACTAAAATAATTAAACAATTTACATTCATATTGGCGTCTTTGAGTATATTTAAAACCAAAAAAAGAACATTTTTCTTCAACATGTCAAATAAAGGCTTAAAAGTTTAGTAGTTCAACCAAAAATGGAAATTCTGTCATTAATTATTACAATATTTAAATTCCCTCATGTCGTTCCAAAGACCTTTTATTAAATTATTAATATATTTTTAGTTGAACTAACCCTTTAAGCAACAGAATAAGCAGTGCTTTCTCAGTTCTTGTCTCAGTACACATTATTTTGCTGCGCTATATTGTCTCTGTGAACGTTCATGTTCAGTCAAATCAGCTTTAAAACGGGTGCTGTTATTATTTCACACAATAGCTTATACTTCTCCATCAGCTGGAACATGTCCTGCAGAGAGGGAACGATATGTTCAAAGCCGACGCGAGAGCCGTAAGTGAGAGAATGTGATTAGCATTAGCTCGTGTTAAAGAGAGATCCTGGGGTCCGTAATGAACTTTAACTGTTTTCATTTTGATTGTGGTGTCATTAACTTGAACGACCCAGCATGAAAACATAGTAGACCTCAAAAACAAAATCAAGACTTTCTGAAAGGGCCTCATTAAGAGCGCTTGACATGTGACTATTGGTGATGCTATGTGGACATATCTAGATTCAACAAGGTTGAGAAACCCCATTTGCGACCTTTGAGGTGTTTTTCATTGAGAAACAGAAATAATTGATTTCATTCAATCAGATTTTTCTTCCAACGTCCCTTTTCTTCTTAAGTGCTTCCTAAATGCTATAGTTCTTCTTCTTTCCTTTCAGTTCACCAGCGTTGCTTGTTGCAGGAGGATTATAAAGGTTTCCCAAGATTGTTTTCTCCATTTCTGTCACCTGATGGAGTTCCCTGTTTAGTTGAGGACACTTAAAGGGGTCCTATAATGGCCTTTTCACAAGATGTAAAATAAGTCTCTGATGTCCCCAGAGTGTGTGTGTGAAGTTTTAGCTCTAAATACCCCACAGATATTTTTATATAGCATGTTAAAATTGTCACTTTTTGAGGGTGAGCAGAAACGCACCGTTTTTGTGTCTGTCCCTTTAAATGCAAATGAGCTGCTGCTTCCGGCACAGGGGGCGGAGCTTCAAGTAGGGGTGGGCCGGTTTCAGAATTGGTGATGACGGTTATGACGTGAGTCAAATGTGACGGTTCGTAACATAACCGTTGTCGTCGGGGGGGGTTGCGACATTCGTGACGTTCGTCTGTTATAGGACAACTTAGTTTGAATAAAAATAATATTTTGTAGTGTTCAATGTTGTTATTGAGATACGCGGATGGGGTATTATTTCATCCGCAACTGCATCACATAACTCATCATCCGCACCAATGTTTTTTGACCAGATTTCAAAGCCGCACCCGCCCGCCATCCGCTGATTGATTTGCGGTCGATGGACGATGCAATGCTCTGCTGATGCGAGCCGCAAGAAAGCCCTTGTCTGTTCTAGAAAGGATGCAGCAAAGATATTTAATGCTAATGTATGAGGCAGAGGCCTACGCTGAGTTTCATTCATTTACGATGAGATGCGCTCTAGTTCACAATGCAATGCAATGCAAGTGAACGCGGCGCACCGGCGCCTCCATGTCACGGTTATTATATTGTCTTTGCTTTTTATTTATTAAATACATGCGATTGGTTGATGAAACATTTATTAAAATTAAGATACAATTTGTACAAAACGAAATTCGCTTTAAAGAAACGCTTTCTACAAAGCAAAACTTAATGAAGTGGTAAAAATCATGTCTGACGATTTACAAAACAAAACTTCATTAAGTGGTAAAAATCATGTCTTCCAATTGCAAATGTTCATTGCTAATGTTTATTATTGCAAATGTTTTTCATTTGTTTAATAAATCTCATAATGATGGCACATCACTATATCATAGCTTTTATTTCTATCTCAAATGATTGACGGTCGGTCAGGGGGTACTTGGCAAAGAATCAAATACAGTTGGAAACGACGTAGACCATTGTGGCAAGGGGGGCGTGGTTCAGCGAGGTCTGTGACGGGAGAGAGAGAGAGAGAGAGATAGATGGCAGGGGTTCGCCGACCCCGGAGCACGCCGCCATCTGGTCCTCCGCCAGTTGGATGGCCAGATCCAGCGACGCCGGTCGGTGGCACTGGACCCACTGGGCAGTTCTCTTCGGCAGACGGGAAATAAACTGCTCCAGTACCACCTTGTTGATGATGTCATCGGCGCCGCTTCCTCCGGCCAACAGCCATTTGCGGCACGAGTCCCGGAGCTGCTGCGCCAGGACAAAGGGTCGGCCGGCTTCCGACAGTTCCAGTGAACGGAAGCGCTGTCGGTGTTGTTCAGGGTTGAGGCCGACCCTTTGGAGAATAGCTCGTCGTAAATCGGCGTACACCAGGAGGTTCTGGACGGGCAGTTGTTGAGCAGCCTTCTGGGCTTCCCCCGACAGTAGTGGAATTAGGCGCACCGGCCAGCTGGTCTGTGGCCACTCACATGCCTCGGCCGTTCGTTCAAATAAATCCATGAAGGCCTCGGGATCATCAGCCAGTCCCATCTTGTTCAGAGGCATGTGAACTGCTGCGGTGGTCGCGGCGACGGGGGAAGCCGGCTCTGCCCGAACCTCCCGGTCCAGCCAGCTCCGGAACAGCTCGCGGTCCTCCTGCTGGGCTTGCATCATGACGTGAAATCGTTTCTCCTGGTCCGCCCGCAAGTCCAGCAGGGCTTGATGGTTCTCTTGATGCAGACCCGCGAGCGATGTGATGATGTCCGCAAATGCCGTGCCCGATATCACTGGCGGAGATTGCATTTCGGCGGCGGCGTTCTCCTTCCTTCCCGGGTTTCGGCACCAGTGTAATATAAATCCCTTTGTGTATGTGTGAGAAGGAAGGAGACCGAGGTCGGCTGGCTGAGACTCGTGGGTATTTTATTTAACTCAATTCGTACATAACAATCGCGCCACATGCGCTTTCAAAAACTCAACACTCTTTCCAGGATCAAACAGCTCTGTAATCTCTGTCCACGATCAGCTCAGTGCTCAGTCCGGTTCCCATGAGTCCTCAGCCCTCTCTCTCCTCCATGACTGTGAGAGCCTTCCTTATATGCGGTCTCCCCACGCCAATTACTGCAACGAGACACAGGTGTAAGTCATTTTGCACTTGACCCACTTACCGCCGCTCCTCTCCCCGCTCTCTCTCCCGTCACAGACCTCGCTGAACCACGCCCCCCTTGCCACAACCATTAATAACACAGACTGTTAACAATTGTTTTTAATTAGTATTTAAACATTCTCTATGATAAAAAATGTTTGTAAAAAATATTTTAATAACACGGTTTTGGCGGTTATAGAGTTGTAATGACGGTGTTCAACTATAACCGTCGGTCTCACGGTTATATGCTAACCGTCACACACCTAGCTTCAAGAGCTCATGTCCTTTTACCTCACACACACATGCACTGAACATTTCAACAACTTTTAGCCTTTTATGTTCAAACCGGAGTCAGACAATGATGGAGAGACTCAAGAAGAAGTGACAACATGTAGAAGCAACAGGACATTTCTGAATGGTTAGTTGATGAGTTTATGAAGCTGATGTGTAGTTATCTTCTAGTCATTGATTAGCATATTCTGTCTTGATAATCTATAAATCAGAATTGAATTTACAGCAGAATTGAATCAATATTTCCCTGTAAAGCTGCTTTGAAACAATCTGTATTTTATAAAGGTGACTTGATGCAGTCAGCCGCCACTTTTCATTTATTTTCTCCAAAATATTCATCAATATATAGAGTTGTAAGCCATGAACCAAACCAGCCAGCTGCAACTAACCAGATGAATCAGCATTTGATTCAAAGCCAACAAAGATAGGATTGTGTGTTCAAATGTGTTGTAAGTAAAGGACCTGCTTGTTAAGCACCGAGAGAGACATAATCAATTCACAATCAATGATGCAATTTAAAACTATTGAGTACGTCAAGTCACAGAGACGTCTAAAGCGCGTTATACAACCGTTTCAAAGCAGCTTCACTGTAATAAACAGGAAAATAGCTGTTTATGTTGCAAAGTTCATCAATTCAGCTGTAAAGCAGCTTTTAAAAAATTCAGTTCAGTAACTGTGCAAAGTTCATCAATTATGAAACAAATTCAATTTCAGCGGTAAACTAAAGCTCTACAGAAGAAGACAATAGTGCCATTATTCAGTTCAATTCACTTAGTTTTGTTCTCATTTTGATAGTCAGTGCAGTCAAAATCGATAATATTACTGAATATTAAACGTAACCTCATTGATTATAAAAACAAAACACCATGTGCCTCTAGTTCTTTGCACAATATTCATGGATTCAGTGAGTTAATTCAATCAAGAGTCTTTTAAATGATTCATTAAAAGAATCAGCTCATAAGTCATTTGACTCTTTTTGGAGCTCAATTGAAAGACATGCAGTTCATAATGTATAATGATGTAAATGTTTTCAGGTTTAAATCAGTTTTTGCATAAACAAAGGCTTTTACTTCAGTAAACTCAAGCTTTACTCTGCTGTGTTTCAGGACTCTTTATCTGTGGTGTTATCAGCGGTCTCTTTTGCATGTGCTGATTCGGCTGGCGCAGCTCAAATAGGAAAGTGAAACTTTGTCACGCTGATGTTAAAACGGGTCATATGAAGTGCGGTAAACTATAATAGCTCATGCAGCGCACAGGGACGGTCACAGTTGCGCACCTGTAAACTGACAGCAGTCGCAGTAAAGCACTGAAGTCATGTGCATTAGCATAAAATGCGTGAGTGTGTGATGCAGGGCTCAAAAGTGCGAGAGTTTCACATGCATGTGCGATTAAAAATAGATGTGTGTGTGAACTTTCAAATCTATTTTGCAGCATGTGTGCAAATAAAACAAGTTCCTACAGGTCCTTATGTGAATGTGTGAATGTGTTGCTATGTGTGTATACACACACATACACACACAAACACATTACATTTAATCATTTAGCAGACGCTTTTATCCAAAGTGACTTATAAATGAGGAGAGCAATAGAAGCAGTTCAACTAAGAATAGGACAACAATATGCAAGTGCTGTGACCCTTCCCAGTTTGGTCAAATGCAGTACATGTAATTTTTTTTTTTTAGATATATAGATATAGAGTAGAAGAGAAGAGAAAGGAAAGCGTTAGTATTAATGGATCAAGTGTTGCCGAAAAAGATCAGCCGTTTCTTGAAAATGTGATTTCAGAACTCAGCACTATTGTTGTCTTGTTCTTCTTCTTCTTTTAATCAAGTAAATGGTGACAATAAGATCATTTTTGTTATGTATGTATTTACATATATCCCACGATGACTTCAGATGATGCAAACTTGCACCAATGATAAATTTTTCTAAATGTCATAATCATTTGTTAGCAAACAAATATTCATTACTTCAATGAGCTCATTGTTTCTGCATTAAATTATTACATTGTTTAAATTATTATATTTAAAATGCATAAACTATATATATATATATATATATATATGCTATTTTTATATAGCATGTTAAAGTTGACACTTTTTGAGGGTGAGCAAAAACGAACGCTTTTGTGTCTGTCCCTTTAAATGCAAATGAGCTGCTGCTCCCGGCACAGGGGGCGGAGCTTCAACAGCTTGTGTCGTTTTACCTCACACACACATGCACTGAACATTTCAAAAACTTTTAGCCTTTTATGTTCAAACCGGAGTCAGACAATGATGGAGAGACTCAAGAAGAAGTGACAACATGTAGAAGCAACAGGACATTTCTGAACGGTTAGTTGATGAGTTTATGAAGCTTATGTGTAGTTATCTTCTAGTCATTGATTAGCATATTCTGTCTTGATAATCTATAAATCGTGTTCCGGGGGCGGGGTTTATGTAAATTCTAGGGTTGGTGATGTCACTAACCCGGGAGGAATGTGGTGTAGTCTCTACCAGCCGTTTGTTGTAGTCCTTAAAAAGCGATTTCTTTAAAAGCAAATATCTCCCTTTGCTTTGAACTTTGAGCGTTGTAACTTTGCAGATGTTGTTTATGCTCAAACAGCAACATTACACACTAACTAAAGTTAGAAAAGTGATATCATAATCAACCACTCCTTTAAAGGGGCCGCAAAGCAAACAAGCATGTTGATCGTTATTTGTGCAGACTGACCACAAGTAGGGTATAAGCTAACCTCGTGGAATCTTTTAAATGTAAAAGTAAGAAATTGATCAATGGAAAGAACTGAACAATTATAGTGAGATGTTTGCTAAATAAATAATACAATTCAAAGCCATTTGTGTGGTGTGGCTTTTGTGTTCATGGTTAAGTGCTAGGCTAATTTGCTTTCCTGCTGAAAAACAAGCAAGCATGAAAATGTTGTCTATAAATAGTGTTGCACGCCTTCTTATCAAATTCACATGATCAACCTTTCCTCCATTTTGCTTGGGGACTAATGTGGTCGGAACCAAAGTGTACAGGACTGCGTTCTCTGGAATCCTCTCAGCCTTCGACATTCCCATTGGTTGCCGCCAAACCGCATCATAGCTCATTACCATAAAGTTGACCTGACTTCAACTCTCCTCGACGCTCTCGCCATCCAAGATGTGCCGCCGGTGTGGTGAACAAATGAGTCCTACTGAAGAGATGAGTCCGAGCTTAGGACCCCAGTAGTATGCCTGATCTAAATCTCTTCTCGCCATAACTTATAGCTAACGTGAGCTGTTTTAGTGTTATTATGTGGTAGCTGTATGCTATGCTATTATCTAAGCTAACTAAAAAACACACTAACAACGAGAAATGTTTAATTTCACAATCTATAGCTTAGGTCAGCCATTCCCAAACTGTGGTCCGCGGACCACTAGTGGTCCGTGAGGGTACTGCAGGTGGTCCGTGGAAAGGCAAAATAAAATATAAAATAATTTTTTTTTTTACCTTCATTTTACCAGGAAATTTCCATAAAAAAAGAAAAGTAAAAAGAATATGTAGGCCTATATTGATATAACATTTTAATTAAATAGTCAAGTTATGGTGTGATTACTAAAATAGCCTAGTGGTGTTCGGCCGTGACATTCAAGTTCAGTGCCGTTAGAACCACAACACTGGTTCGGTGGATAGCAACAGGTTCTCTGAAGAGAAAAAGGCAGAGGCAAATTATGTTCTCATTATCACATCACACGCATAGCCTTTAATGGTGCGTTCACACCGGACGAAATTTCGCTTCAAACTTTTGTTTTTATGCGCGTCAATTTCGTTCTTGACGCGCGAATTGATACAAAGTGGTCAAGCGTATCACTAGACGCGGGAGGCGCGAATTTGACATAATCCCTTTTTGAATTTGACGCGCTATTCGCGTCCGGTGTGAACGCACAGTTAGGCATAGGCAGTTTATGAAACGAAATGTTTATAAATGGAATGAATAAGGCCTGTTATTATTTTAATTTCCAGTTAGTTTCTTGATCTCGCGTTTCTGAAATGTTTTGCAGATGTGCTGTTAAGTGGACAAACTCAAGCCTGTACTTTTTGAGAACTCTGAAGATTATAATCCCCTAAAATCGCCAAAGATTTTGAAATGTTGATTATATTCCAGTGTTCTTATTACTGTATAGATGTCAAGCCTGTTGTTCAAATGAACCTGATTATTGCCCTCGATCGGGCGCTTGAGTAAATAAATAAATTAAATATGTGGCAGCCGTTGTGTGCAGTAAACTTTCTTTTAACAAGCCTGTTGTACTGATGTGATGACCAGTTATAGTTTTAGTGCTAGTAAGCCTATTTAGAGGTGCAGATTAATTCAGGTAGGTAGGACTCTGTAAACATATTTTATTATGTGTATTATGAGGTGGTCCGCGAAAATTCTTAAATACAAATAGTGGTCCACACACACAAAAAGTTTGAAAACCCCTGGCTTAGGTTAAATACTAGTATATTAAACGTATAAGTTAAAATACATTAATGATTCGTTATAACATAGTACAAATGTCTTCTATAATAAAGTGATTTTGTATGATTTGTAACCAGGCACTAAAGCGATTACCCATAAAACGTGCTTTGAACCAATCGGATTGCTTGGGTCCTAAGCTCAGACTCATCTCTTCAGTAGGACTCATTTGTTCACCACACCGGCTCACATTGAAAATGAATGACTTCCGGCCAATTTGACGCTCTCGGCGGCGGAAAACATGTGCTTCTTTGGGGAAAAGAGGGATCAAGCATCAAACCCTTATAATCTAAATGGTCTGTGTGTATTGCAGGTTTGCTGGTGGGCGCGTTGGACACTGTGTTGGACTCAAATGCACGAGCGGCTCCGTTCCGGATTGTTCTGCATGTTCCCGGGTCGCAGGTCAGCTGGGTCATAGCTAGCGGTGAGAGTGTGTTTTCATCTCTCGCACTCGTGTGACACACTCCCGTCATAAACACCAGCATGTCGCACGTGTGTGACATTGTTATCTGTGTGTGTTTGCAGGAGCCACGATAGAGGAGGTGCAGAAACACTGGAAATGGCTGGATCAGAACATTCTGCCGTACATGGCCGTGTTCGAGAACAAAGACGACGCGGCGAGTTTTGTACTGGGCAAAGTGAAGGTACAGTCATGCTCAGACCTTCATACCAGGCCTGTCGCGATTGTTGATTAATCATTTGATTGTGGTTATTAGTTCTATTTAGTTATAATTATATCAATAATTGTGCCGTTTAAAGGTGCAGTGTGTAATATTTAAGAGGATCTGTTGACAGAAATGCAATATAATATACATAACTATGTTTTCAGTGGTTTATTTAAACCTTACATAATGAACCGTTGTGTTTTTATTACCTTAGAATGAGCCATTTCTCTCTACACACACCGCGGGTCACCTTACATCCACATGTTTCTACAGTGGCCCTAAACGGATAAATGCGTTCTTTGTGCAAAGAAGCTATAGCTAAAGTCAGCGAATAAAACACTGACACAATGATGAACAAGTAACAATAATATTCGCAATAACATATCGTTTTACTGAATAATGAAGTGGACATCATTTCTTAATTTATCTTTGTAAAGAAAGTTACCTCATTGTTTAACTGGCTACTCTCTGCTGTCTCAGACGACAACATCACCTCCTGTCGGCCGCCGTAACTTCTGTTGGGTGCAATTCACAACATCACCACTAGATGCTGCTTAAAATTACACACTGCACCTTTAAATTTCAATCACATTTGCCATCCAAATAAAGGAAATGTAAGCAATCCCATCAAAAGGATTTTTTTTTTTTTTTTTTCCATAGTTTTTTTCTATGATCTTTTTTTCTATGATCTTTTTTTCAAAAGATCATAGTTCAGATAAAAACACTGCTCTCTACGGTAGTGATCAAAATAGAGTAAATCACCTTTTGAAGTAACATGGCGCTTCAAATGTATGGATTACATCGTTACACCAGTAGGTGGCGACAAGTGACTGTTAAAAAATTTGTTTGTCATTGAATCATTCATTCAAGAGATTCGTTCAAAAACGCAGATTCATCCAGTAATGAAACAAGTGAAGTATTTATGAGTGAGTCATTGAATCATTCATTCAAGAGATTCGTTCAAAAAACGCAGATTCATCCAGTAATGAAACAAGTGAAGTATTTATGAGTGAGTCATTGAATTATTCATTCAAGAGATTCGTTCAAAAAAGCAGATTCATCCAGTAATGAAACAAGTGAAGTATTTATGAGTGAGTCATTGAATCATTCATTCAAGAGATTCGTCCAAAACGCAGATTCATCCAGTAATGAAACAAGTGAAGTATTTATGAGTGAGTCATTGAATCATTCATTCAAGAGATTCGTTCAAAAAAGCAGATTCATCCAGTAATGAAACAAGTGAAGTATTTATGAGTGAGTCATTGAATCATTCATTCAAGAGATTCGTTCAAAAACGCAGATTCATCCAGTAATGAAACAAGTGAAGTATTAATGAGTGTGAGTCATTGAATCATTAATTCAAGAGATTTGTTCAAAAAGCCAGATTCATCCAGTAATGAAACAAGTGAAGTATTTATGAGTGAGTCATTGAATCATTCACTCAAACCAAGTTTTTTTAATTTCAATTTAATTCCGATTAATTAAAGACTGCAGCAATTAACGTTTTGTCAGAATTTCTAGTGAATTACATGTTATTCTGGAGAATCGTGAGCTCTGTTTGAAACAAAAAAATCGTATTTCTCAATTTATCCAGAATCGTGCAGCTCTAGTTCACACACAGCATCATACCGGTGATTTACTGCAAATGTTCAACTTCCCATACTGGTGAATTGCCAGAACCAATTTACCGGGCTTTTTGAAAAGGCCCTGTTCTCACGTGATCTCTTAACGGTAATAGTTCTAGAGACATTCAGTTCAGTCCAGACTCTTATTATCTTGATATTTTTATGCACATTCACAGGGTTTAATCGCTGAGGAGGTTCTAGGCGGCCCGGCTGCAGGCGAGGATGATCCGGCACGCTTCCGGGAAGATCTGGCGCGGTTCGAGCAGCGTTTCGGCCTCCCTCAGCGAGAGAAGCTGGTCTCGCATTACTCCTGCTGTTGCTGGAAGGGTCACGTGCCTCGCCAGGGCTCGCTTTACCTCACCACCAACCACATCGCCTTCTACTCCTTCCTACTGGGCAAAGAGGGTGAGAACTTCCTATTCGTCAAACAATCCTGAAAAATATGATGCATCACTATTTCCATATGAAGACACACAACTGTTTTCAACATTGATAATAATCATAAATGCTTCTTGAGCATCAAATCATCATATTAGAGTGATTTCTGAAGGATCATGTGACACTGAAGACTGGAGTAATGATGCTTCAGCTTTGATCACAGGAATAAATTACACTTTACTATATATTCACATAGAAAACAGTTATTTTTAGTGCTGGGCAACGATTAATCGCGATTAATCACATCCAAAATAAAAGTTTGTGTTTACATAATATGTGTGTGTTCTGTGTATAATTATTTTGTATATATAAATACACACATATGTATGTTTATATTTAAGAACTATTTGTATGTAAATACTGTATATATAAATTTATACATAATTTATATCATATATAAATATTTTAGGGCTGTCAAACGATTAATCACGATTAATCGCATCCAAAATGAAAGTTTGTGTTTACATAATTTATGTCTGTGTATGGAGTATAATTATTTTCTATATATATTACACACACACATATAATGTATATATTTATATATATATATATATATATTAGGGCTGTCAAACGATTAATCGCGATTAATCGCATCCAAAATGAAAGTTTGTGTTTACATAATATATGTGTGTGTATGGAGTATAATTATTTTCTATATATAAATACACACACATGCATATATATTTAAGAAAATGTGTTATTTATATATAAAATATTTATAGATAATATAAATTATATATAATATAAATATATATACACAGTATATACATGCAAATATTTCTTAAATATATACATGCATGTGTGTGTATTTATATATAGAAAATAATTATACACCGTACACACACATATATTATGTAAACACAAACTTTTATTTTGGATGCGATTAATCGTTTGACAGCCCTACAATATTTTAAATATAAATAATAAATTTCTCTCAAATATATATATGCATGTGTATGTATTTATATATACAAAATAATTATACACCGTACACACACATATTATTTAAACAAACTTTTATTTTGGGTGCGATTAATCGTTTGTAATAATATTTCACAATTTTGAATGTATTTGTAATCAAATAAATGCAGCCTTGGCACTTTTTTTCAAATGGTTATTAAATGGTTTGAACATTTCAAAACGGGTTTTCAAACTGTGGGTCGCGACCTATTTGTGGGTCTCAGAGTCTGACAGAAGTGTGTCACGAAAAGTCATTTGGCTGCAGCTAAACTTACGTTTCAGTGAATGACACACACACACACACACACACACACAGAGTTTAGTTTTAAATGAAAGTAGACCAGACACATCATGATTTTGCAATGATGTAATGGGCAGAACGTATATATATATATATATATTAAGTAAAATCCTTTTATTTTAGGTGAAATGGGGAAAGTAAAGGCTGTGCAGTGTCTAAAATAGAAATCTGAAGGTTTTGCAGTGAGTGCTTCCAGTGTCGACTACTCTATTGACTATGGCTCTGTCCCAAACGGCACCCTAAACACTTGCAGTCTTACAATGAGTCTGCACTTTCGTGACGCAACGCCGCTTTGACTGTTGGGTATTAAGCCCTATTCGGGCAGGATTAGCTTTACTAGGGTAGATGGAGTGATGTAATTTAACCACAGGACGTCTGTAATATTAATGGCCAATCCGCACGGGATAAGAGATCTCAGTAAACTAGCAGAAGTGTGAGAGTAACTCGATTTACACACCGCCGTCACTCCTGTCGTCATGTGTGTATTACGCTGCTTCCTGATATCACGTGCGCAAACACATATAACCTATATTTATATATATAAAACAGTTATGTCCGGTGGAACGATGTATTAATTAACTTCAGATTGGATTGTGTTGGTGAAAGGCTCTTATCTAACGCTAAAAGATGTTTCGTGCCTCTAACAAGTGCTGTCGATCTCCTCTCTGATCTGAATGGTGTGTGTGAAACACTTGGGTTTTGCCACAGACTCGTCCCAGCGTCTAGAACGCAACTGATGCTTTTTCAAGCGTCTCCATACTTGAAAAACAGCGGAAAACTACTTTTAAACAGGAAATGACGGAATATTTGGTGCCCCAGCGTACTTCTTGGAGGAAGACTCAATGGAGCATAGAGGCTTAACTGCTGTGGCCGGGTGGCGCTGGTGGTGGTGGGGGGGAATTGGATTGTCGGATCAAGGAGAGATGTCTATGTCGGGGGGGTATGCTGGTTGTGCTCACTGGCAGTTGTGGATCAGCCCCTGACGTAGAGTTTAGAGCAAATATACAATAGCTTATGGACTGATCTTATTGTATTGTTGTTATTATTATTACTGTTACTAATACTATCATTACTATTTTTTTATATATATATATATATATATATTTATTTATTTATTTATTTATTTATTTATTTTTTTTTTTTTTTTTTTTTTTTTTTTTTTTTTTTTTTTTTATAAATCACTAAAACTATCACTATTACTATTGTCATGATTATTATTATCATCGATAATAACACCACTAATATTGATATATTATTATTGATTATAAATATCGACAATGATATTGAGCTTCTTCTTTTTTTTTTTCTTTTTTTTTTCTCTTTCTTTCGTTGTTGTCATTCTGTTTTTGTTCTTCTCTCTCTTCTGTATTTATATGTCACTGATTTCTTACCTTGTATAGGTTACTGTTTTGTTAATTTGCAATAAAAAAAAATTAAAAAAAAGGAAATGACGGAATATTTACGTACATATTCACAGCGGGTCTATTCACACGGGATTAGTGTCACCTGAGGTCATTTTTCCAGACCTTTTTACTGAAGGTAAAAGTCGCTGTAATCTTTACTGACATTGTCCGTGATGATCACTGAGATGCACATTCAGACGGGACTAAAATCACAGAGAAGCTCATGATTATTACTTTATTCCTCCTCTCCATGATACACTAGTCCCGTCCGAATAGGGCTGAAGTCTGCTGCGGAGTGATGTTTACTTAATTACTCAGTAAAACAATATGTTATTGCGAATATTATTGTTACCTTTAAGCATGCTGTGTTTGTGCGCAGTGAAGCTGTTAGTTCCCTGGGCTGAAGTGACGCGGCTGGAGCGCGTGTCGGTGGGTTTGCTGACGGACGTGATCCGCGTTCACACGAGACGGAAACAGAGGGAGTTCTCCATGTTTCTGGAAGTGGACGAGGTGATGAAGGTCATGTGTCAGCTGGCTGACATCGCCCTTCGCCGACTGCTGGACAGTGGAGGACTCACACTCGACCAATCGCTGCAGGAGTCCACTAACATCACCAAGAGGTTCACATCTGCGTCACATGCACATTACATACTAGATCAGCTTGGCACACACTGCACATGTACAGTGGGCTCCACAAGTCTGACAGTCTGATTTAAAATCACCATGAAATCAAAATTGACAATTCAGATTTTTCATGGAATATTGCTGTATTTATTACATATAATTTATCTGTGCACATAATTTCATGTGCCTTGTAATCTTGAATCTAAATAACTTCCCCTCCCTCGTTTCTTCTCCGGTGATGTGTGTGTGGGCGGGGCAACCTGTCACTCACATGAGATCCACCAATAGCAGACCACAACCATCCAATCAAGTCCCACAGGCAAAATCAAGCCCCGCCCACATTTGTTCTTGTTCCAGAAGCCGTTTCACTCGAATACATGGCACAACAGGAAAGAAAAAAATTACGTTTCATGCGGACTTGGAAATAAACTAAAGTTTTAGAATTTTGAATAAATTTAAGGTGAGACACTACAGGTGAATAGGGTAAAATTTTTAACTAGCAGATATCACAATGAAACTTTCCCAGTAGATTACCTACATTAAGATGAGAAAAAAATGTATTACAAGTTTTCTGTAATTGAATGTTTAAATATGCAAATTAGGCAATATCTAATTAAATATGCGCTAATTTGCATATATTTTAAAAAACGAAATCTGAGTATTGGATAAAGCCAGGTTAAAAATTATGTTTTTCATTGTGTTCACATATTAGATTGGAAAAAAATGTGAAGGATTTATGGATATCTACTTTTGTTATCCTGTAAATCAGAAAATACTGTCAATAGCCTTAAAAAAATTGATTTTCGCCATGTTTTTTGGAATAAAATGTTATATAAATCAGGCTAGGAATAATATATTTACAAATCCCTCTGTAAATGTCTTCATAATATAACTAGGTACAAGACTGGAGAGTTTGGTGTATATCAGTGCTACTGAAGTGGAGATTTCAGACTTGGAGTATGAGAGAAAAGTCATTTTGAGAAAACGGCTTTAAATATTTATATAAGCCAATGAGATTGCGCATTCAGCCCTTTTACTTTCACGATTGGTTGCTGATAAAAAGGAAATGACCATATTTGGATCCAACAGCTTGCTAAAGGTGTGTGTGATGACAGGGAGCAGACGGCGATCGTGGAGCGGTGTGTTGATTAAGAGCGGCAACTTTTGATGAATTCATGAGAAATCTACAGACGCAAACAGACGAAGTGTAATAAAATAAAGACCTAAATGTGTATTTCAGACTTTTTTCACCACAAGTCTGAAAGAAGACATGTTATTGATGACAAATATCCCAAAATCTCAAAATTGACCAGTAAAAAATGCCTGCCGTGTCTCGCCTTAAACAAAGAAAAATTGATATAAAATTAATAAAAATTTGGGCTGGGTGATGAACCAATATTTATCAGGAAAGAAGAAATCCACAACATCACTTACAAACTTTTGTGTGATATTTATCATACATCTAGTCAATCAGGAGATTCCTCTAAAGTCTGCATGTTCCTCGTGTCTCTGTGTGAATGAGCGGTGCGGTTAGTGAAACTAAAACTCAAAGCTCTTCACTACTACTCACCAAAATAAAAGTTTGGTTTAACTTGGAAAAAAAATTGACATTACTATTGTCAAGTAAAGTGTACTTCTTAAAGGGGTGGTTCGGGATTTTTGACATCGGACCTCATTTTTAAGTCAGCCTGGTTGTTATTCATCAGTGGAGACATTTTTTTTTTTTAAATTATCCAGTCCTTATATTTGGATAGTTAGCCGATGCTAGGCTAGCGCGAGTCAATGGTATATATGTTAGCCAGCCATTAAAAACCGTTTTACCCACTCCACAGTGCACCAAACGCAAATCAATTATAACACTAGACTATCGATGAAAATGTCCGTTGAGAGAATAATGTTAGAAATCAAACTTACCTTTCATCACATTGCATTAGTTATAATTTGTTCCCTGTAATCATAAGCCTTGTCTACAGCAGCAGCGGAGTGATATTGATTACCTAGGCAACCGAGTGAGCCGGTACACACATGTACTACACACACTGTAGTGCGCGTCTGTTCTGTGTTTACTTTTTGCCGCATTACTAACCGGAGCAAAGTAATATTCCGCAGCTGCTGAGAAACTAGTTCCTTTGGGATCATTGAGATTAAAGGTAAGTTTGATTTCTAACATTATTCACTCAACGGACATATGCATCGATAGTCTAGTGTTATAATTGATTTGCGTTTGGTGCACTGTGGAGTGGGTAAAACGGTTTTTAATGGCTGGCTAACATATATACCATTGACTCGCGCTAGCCTAGCATCGGCTAACTATCCAAATATAAGGACTGGATAATTTAAAAAAAAAAATGTCTCCACTGATGAATAACAACCAGGCTGACTTAAAAATAGGAGAACTCCGGTCAATTTTAACATTGAGCTAATTTTTTTGTAAATTTGGAGTGCTGTCAATACAGAGAACAACGACATAAATCAGTGTTGCCTACACCGTGTTATCCTCTTTTTAAAATGTGCACCCTGTTGACTTCAATGGGGCAAGTTTTAAACCTGCTTTTAGCCTCTTAACATCCTTGATGTGTCATTACAAGTGCACAGGTCATGTGAGTGATTCCTTCAGAGTGAACGCGGGTCAATCTGACTGCAGTAGCTGTGAAAGATATGAATAAAAATTATATTTATTTAGCCAGCGCAAATACCTGTATTTACATCCTGTTTTCGGTCGAAGTCCAAAGTAGTCGATTGCCGAGTTCACGCGCATAGGTTTAGTTTAGGTTTCATTTCTTTCACATCTACTGCAGTCAGATTCACTCGTGTTCACTCTGAAGGAATCACTCACATGACCTGTGCACTTGTAATGACACATCAAGGATGTTAAGAGGCTAAAAGCAGGTTTAAAACTTGCCCCATTGAAGTCATCAGGGTGCACATTTTAAAAATAGAATAACACGGTGTAGGCAACACCGATTTTTGTCGTTGTTCTCTGTATTGACAGCACTCCAAATGTACAAAAAAATGAGCTCAATGTTAAAATTGACCGGAGTTCTCCTTTAAAAATGAGGTCCGATGTCAAAAATCCCGAACCACCCCTTTAACAATACAATTTATTAAAATATTGCAATAATTTATTATTATACAATTTAGTAAAATATTACATCATTATTTTAAGAAATGTCATATAAACGATATTTTTTTCATTCATGTTTTAATTTATACAGTTGATATCTTATTATATAGCTTAATTTGTGGAGTTTACTTTAATACTCATTCTCTACCAAGTCCCAAAGGTCTACCGAATGCATTTCCTTTCCCAGTAATGGCATGAAATAAATATGATAAATATCAATATTTAATGATATGGAAAAAAATATTGTGATATATATGTCCTCAGAGACGTCAGTGAACCATCTGTTGTATCGGCCTCATTTGAATATTCCCTTCCATCCAGCCAATCATCAGCAGAGTTTTGATTCTTGTACACTTCCTCCTGTAAAGGGGAAGTTCACTGAGACAGTGGAAACAAGTAAAGCAGAACTGAGGAGGACAGAAATATAGAGATGATGCTGGTTAAAGTTTCTTCTGCTCTTTCTTAGAGATTTAGAACAGCATCTGCATTGAAGCTGTTAATGGGTGATTATATAATAATAATAATAATAATAATAAACGTTATTTATATAGCATCTTTCATACAAACAATGCAGCTCAAATTGCTTTACATAAAAGCATACAAATCAAATACATAATGCATAAAAATAACAACGTAAACGCATAGAATACAATATGTCAAGTCAGCTTTATTTCTATAGTGCTTTATACTATAAAGATTGTTTCAAAGAAGCTTTGCAGTAATAAAAGGGAAAATAATGATCGATGCAAACTTTATCAAGTATGAGACTAATTCAAATTCAGCTGTAAAGCAGCTTTTAAAAAACTATTGTCATTATTCAGCTCGATTCAGTTCAGGGTTGATTCAGTTCAGGGTTGATTCAGTTCAGGGTTGATTCAGTTCAGGGTTGATTCAGTTCAGGGTTGATTCAGTTCAGGGTTGATTCAGTTCAGGGTTGATTCAGTTCAGGGTTGATTCAGTTCAGGGTTGATTCAAGTTCAGGGTTGATTCAAATTCAGGGTTGATTCAAGTTCAGGGTTGATTCAGTTCAGGGTTGATTCAGTTCAGGGTTGATTCAAGTTCAGGGTTGATTCAGTTCAGTGTTGATTCAAGTTCAGGGTTGATTCAGTTCAGGGTTGATTCATTTCAGGGTTGATTCAGTTCAGTTCAACTGTTACAGTAACTACAACATAGAATACTAAGGAAAAGTTGGGGTAAAAATATAATGTTTATATATAATTTATTTTATATATAAATTATATTATTAATAATAATATAATTTTTCCTTCCTTGAAATCTATTGGTGATGTATTCCATAAGGCACAATAAAGAAAAGCTGCACCCCAAATTTTCTCTCGTCTGTATCAGAGAACCTCCACTAAACCAGCATCATGAGTTGATGTCTGTGAGTGCTGTGTGATGTGTTTGTGGGCTGTGTGGTGTGTGTGTAAGCAGCACGTGTGTATTTATAGAGCAGCGAGGGTTAGTTGTTTGATGTTCGGAAGCTCTCAGATGTGTTGAGGTCGGATGCATGAGCTACTTCTGTATAACTGTGTCGGTTTCAGGGTTTTGGAGGAACAGGCTCTCCGGCAGTACGTGCTCTCTCTCTTCGGCCTGCCCCGGGCCGAGCGTGTACGGGAAGTGATGTCATGCTCGGTTTGGACTCCTCATGCCCGCTGCCACACGCCGGGCACCGTCTACACCACAGACGGGTATGTGTGCTTCAGCAGTCGTGAGGAGGGCCAGTGTACGCTCATCATACCCCTCGCAGAGGTACGGGCGCCATCACATGTCCTGCACAGCTTATGAACTGCACGGTTAAAGGAATAGTCACTTTGGATGAAAGCGTCTGATAAATGCATTAATGTGACCCTGGATCACGTCACCAGTCTCGAGTCACACGGGTTTATCTGTGGCAATAGCCAACAATACATTGTATGGGCCAAAATTATCCATTTTTCTTTTATGCCAAAAATCATTAGGATATTCAGTAAAGATCATGTTCCATGAAGATATATTGTACATTTTCTACTATAAATATATAAAACATTTATTTTTGTGAGTGAATGCAGCACAATCGCCAACATAAATGAACAACTTTAAAGGAGATTTTCTCAATGTTTCGATTTTTTTGCCTCAGATTCCAGATTTACATCAGCCAAATATTGTCCTATCCTAACAAACCACACATCAATGGAAAGATTATTAATTCAGCTTTCATGTGATGTATACATCTCAATTTAAAAAAATTGACCTTTGTGACTGGTTTTGTGGTCCAGGGTCACATGTAAATGTAGGAATAGTTCACCCAAAAATAAAAAACAATCCACACTTTATTATTTTAGTTTTTTTGTGGAAGATGTTTAGCAGAATGTCAGTGCTGCTTGTTTCTACACAATTCTCAAGCTCCAAAAAGACGAAAAATGCACCATAAAAGTATTATATAAATGTATCAGTAATGCCCTTTTGAACTTTTAATGATCCAGCTTATCTCCGGATATTCTTTCTAATTCATTAATTATTCACTTTCTTAATTTGGAAGTGTTGTTTAGAGGTAATAAGCATGCATGTATAGCAAGCATGGTAGTTTTCATAAGTCGGTTACATATGCATCAATCTTGAATCATGGATTTTTATTTTTTTAATTGTGAATCATTTATTTTCATCAATGATTTAAAATTTCACTGGCATCTAAAGTTACAACCTTGCCATTTCCATCAAAAATAACTATATCGATATACATATATATATATATATATACTGTATATATATATATATATATATATATATATATATATATATATACTGTGTATATATATATACTGTATATATTATGTAATATCATTTTATATATATATATTAAAATCTTGGTCATATCTAAATCTAATCCAATCTTTTTGTGAATCGAATCATTCTAAATTTACAAAAAACATTCGGGAAATCGAATCGTGAATAATAATAATAATAAACTATTTATGTTGCACCATTTGTGGATAGAATGCAGCTCAAAGTGCTTTACATAAAAACATAAACATCAAATACATATAAATAGCATAGTAAAACAGTACATAAAACACAATACATAGAATACTAGTTAAAACCTAAAGTAAACCGATACGTTGTAGCTTTATTAAAAAAATATTAAGCGAACTGGCTTCCTTTATATCAGTTGGTAATGTATCAAAATGATTTGCTACCCAAACAATCACACCGCTACACATTTGTTATGAAACATTAAGTATGTTTAACCTGTTTTGTTGAAGCTCACATGTGATTATGTATTAATGAAATATGTGTGTGTGTGTGTGTGTGTGTGTGTGTGTGTGTGTGTGTGTGCAGATCCTCTCCATTGAGAAGGCTGAGAGCACCAGCGCTCTGCCCAACCCCGTCATCATTAGCGTTCGGTGTAAGCGTGCGTTCCAGCTGATCGAGCTGCTTCATCGTGACGAGCTGGTGGAGAACGTACGAGGACGACTGCGTGATCTGCACTGGGAACAGAATCTGATACGTGGACACGACCAACGCAGGAAATCCACGGTACTCTTGACGTCTGATGGTTCGGTTTAGAGATGGACGAGTATGAGTACTAAAACTTTTTTTTGTGTGACCCCTAGTTTAGTCTGTTAAAGAGGACCTATTACGCCCTTTTTCAAAGTCTTGATTGTGTTTTTGAGCTCTAGAACAGGTTTTCCTGCTTGAATGTTGATTATTTTCCTCATATTCTCCATTGTTGCGGCTCCTCTCTTCCCAGTCTGTCAGTAACGCTCTGTTTACTTCCTGTCTCTATGAAGCCCCTCCTTCTAAAAAGCACACTGTGCTCTGATTGGTCGGCTGGAGCAGTGTGTTGTGATTGGTCGAGCGCTTCGAGTGTGTTTGGGAAATGTCCCGCCCCTAATTACCATAACCGCCAGTTTAACACACTACTGACTAACTCAACCAGGCCCCGCCCCTTTATTCTGCGCATTAATTATTATAATGAGGAATATTGTGGCGTGTTCGTTCCCGGAAGAAACTCAAGACTACAGTGGAGGCGTTTCAGGGAGTTCAGAAACACTGATATAGAGAATAACTCCCACTGGAGGGACTTTTTCATGCTCAAACAGCAACAATACACACTAAAGACAGAGGAACATGGAGTAAAGCAGAACAGGAGCGCTTTAAGAGACATTAGCGAGATGAGCCGTGATGAAACTCAGTCACTGACATTTACAAACTGCCCTGTTCCTTCAAACCTTTGTACATATTAGAATAGGTCACTATATATAATTCATCAGTGCATGGAAGACATGATCACTCGTTCATCTCTGCACATGATACCTGCACATTTAGCAAATAAATGTGGAGGTTTACACTGAATATTTTAAAGGTGAACATTATTACAGGGTTCCCTTAAAAAGTCTTAAATTAGATTTTTAAAATTTAGGGCTATAAAAAGTCTTATATTTTTGATGACACTTTGACTTAGACATATCTAAAAGCTTTCCAAATTAAAACGATCTAATTAGCGTACGTATTCTTTTTTTCTTATTCTATATTTGTGGATTTGCTTGTTCGCGGCAGCATTAGCCTACGTCTGTCTCCAGCACGCGAGAGGAGAGAAGGAGAAGAAAGTTGGTAAATGTCAGTTCAATTGTAAGTTCATTCTTTATGTGCGTAGGAATGTGCGATATTTATCGTCTATGATGATATTGTAATCACTGTTTTAACGATGTACGAGGCACTGCGAGCTGACATCGCATTAGCCTCTCGTGCTTTCACTGCGTGATGTGTGCAGTTATACAGTACAGGCCAAAAGTTTGGACACATTACTATTTTTAATGTTTTTGAAAGAAGTTTCTTCTGCTCATCAAGCCTGCATTTATTTGATCAAAAATACAGAAAAAAACGTAATATTGTGATATATTATTACAATTTAAAATAATTGGTTTTCAATTTATTATACTTTAAATTATCATCTATTTCGGTGATGCAAAGCTGAATTTTCAGGATCATTACTCCAGTCTATCAAATGATCCTTTAGAAATCATTCTAATATGATGATTCATTATCAAAGTTGGAAACAGTTCTGCTGCTTAATATTTTTTCATAACCTGTGATAGTTTTTTAGGATACTTTGATGAATAAAAAAAAAAGAAAAAGAAAAAAAAGAAAAGAAAAAAAAAGAAGCAAATGTTTTCAAGATAGAAATCTTTTATAACAACAATATACACTGGTCAGTAATTTGGGGTCAGTAATTTTTTTCTTTATTTTTTTTTAAATAAATTAATAATTTTATTCAGCAAGGATGTGTTAAATTGATAAAAAGTGATAAAGAAGATTTATATTAAAAACATTTTTTTTTTTTTTGAACAAATGCAGTTCTTTTTAACCTTTTATTCATTAAATATATTAGGCAGCAGAACTGTTTCCAACACTCATAATAAATCAGAATATTAGAATGATTTCTAAAGGATCATGTGATTGACTGGATGTCACATGTGACACTGAAGACTGGAGTAATGATCCTGAAAATTCAGCTTTGCATCACCGAAATAAATGATAATTTAAAGTATAATAAATTGAAAACCAATTATTTTAAATTGTAATAATATATCACAATATTACATTTTTTTTCTGTATTTTTGATCAAATAAATGCAGGCTTGATGAGCAGAAGAAACTTCTTTCAAAAACATTAAAAATAGTAATGTGTCCAAACTTTTGGCCTGTACTGTAGGTGTGTCCCCAAATTAGTTTTTTGTCTTATATTTATGTTGTTATATTAGAATATCACATGAGCAAGAGTGCTGTTTTCCCGTGCACTACTGCAAATGTGATATTTATTTTATACAACAGTTAAATTAACAGTAAATTAACATTGTGAGTTACTTTTTAGACACAATATTGTTAATATTGTCCCTTTATTTCGCAATGAAACCGAGAGTCTCAATGCAACAGACAGCGCTGATTTTTTTGACTGAATTCAGCGTTTTCAACTAATCATTTTAACGATTCAATGAACAATCCCTTGCTTTTCCTGAATGAATCAGCCGTTTGAACAAATCGGTTGAATGAATGACTTATTAAAACAGTGACTTGCCGCCACCTACTGGTGGTTTTAGTTTCATATTTAAAATAGGGTGAGGGTGAGTAATTACTGACAGAATTTTCATTCTTGGGTGAACTAACCCTTTAAGATTTAGTCCTACACTTCACTTGAATTACGACTGAGATGCTTGATAACTAACTTTGAGCCAAGAACTTTTCTACTCTTAAGTCCATTCTCATCAGTGTCCTTGTGAGTAAATCTTAGAGGCTTGATGAATACGGACCCAGTTCAGTTTATATATTATCCTCATGTCCTGCGTCTCGCATTTTTGATTGCAAAAACGCGTTCTGTCTGAACCAGGCTTAATGATGCAGTGTGTGTGTTTTCTGTCTTCCAGATCTCCGCCACTCCGTATTACACCTTCTGTTACGACACCGTCCAGTCGGACGAAGAAGACATCATCTCTGATAAAGCTCTGCGTCACACGGTCCTCACTGACGCCCTCGTTTCCACATTCCCCCCCAGTCAGTCAGACTCCAAACACATGATCAGTGTGAGTACACACACCTGACATGGTGGAGATCAGTTACATCACATGACTGAACCTGTTAAAGGGATGATTCGGAGTAATTTCAACCTAGGGTCCTGTGCACCATGACCTCGAGCCAAACACCCCCCAGAAGCCTTTATTCCCTTGGTCAAACATTATTAAAGTTAGAGCTTATTTAGAGATATCAGCCGGATGGCTTAGTGCAGGCGCTAATGGATCCAAGGCTGAATCTGGTAAATTACCGCACTAATAATGCCCAGAATGGCACCAAACTTCTACAGTCGTACAAACAGGTTCTGTACTCATAAAACGAGGCATTGGAAAGTTTGTAAGTACATCAGGAGTTTATTTAAATAACACTTGCCTGACGGCTAATGCTACCGCTAACCCGGACGTCGACGTCACTTCTGTGATTTGGGAAAAGCCTGTAAAAGTCCTTTGCAAAACTCACAAATGTAAGGGAAAAGCTTGTGAATTTAACACTTTATAGAAATTAGAGTTAACTAATAATTGTTATAAACTGGCACTACAAACAAAATATTAGTGCATTCCTGGAACTGGGCGTCGTTACACTACATCCTTATGATCGCTTTCTGCAGGACTTTTACAGGCTTTTCCCAAATCACTGAAGTGACGTCGGCGTCCGGGTTAGCGGTAGCATTAGCTAAAAAATGAAAGTGTAAAAAAGTGCTCCAGCGAAACTATTGCGTTCCCCTGAGAAACTTTGCATTTTTTCCATCACCATGTCCATAATATCACAAAAATTGTTGTTCCTATAAGATTTTGTTTAGGCTCTATACCAAAAATAACTTCTATAGTGGTGGTGAACAGACACAACAACAAATGTGATTATTTTTTTTATTTTTTTTGCGTTGCCATTTGCTTCTATAACTTTCTAAAAAGGCTCAAAAATATTGCAAGATACATTGTTAGTCAGAAGAGAGAAAGATTTCAAATTTCTCATCTCACACAAACACTGTGAACTAGTTTACTGTAATTTAATGCTAATGTAATATAACACTAAGTATAGTTTTATGAATGTATGAATTGATTTTTTTAAAAAAAAATTAAAGGTAACACTTTCAAATAAGGTTCATTAGTTAATCTATTAACTAACATGAACTAACAATGAGCAATACATTTGTTACAGTATTTATTAATCTTTGTTAATGTTAATAAAACTACAGCTGTTCGTTGTTTGTTCATGTTAGTTCACAGTGCATTAACTAATGTTAACAAGCACAACCTTTGATTTTAATAACGTATTAGTAAATGTTGAAATGAATATTAACTAAGATTAATAAATGCTGTAGAAGTATTGTTCATTCTTAGTTCATGTTAACTAAGGTAGTTAACTAATATTAACTAATGAGCCCTATTGTAAAGTGTTACCAAATGAAAATATGAAAAAGAGTCATATTTTTTATTTAAAAAATACACTGATGCTTTTCATGCAAATAATTTCCTGTTGAATGTCGGTGTGAAATGTGAGTGTGTGTGTGTCTCCATCAGAACACAGAGCAGGTCAGAGAGCGTTTATGGGACGATCACTTCACGGAGTTTGGTCGTGGCGTTCACATGTTTCGCACAGATAAGATCCGCACGCTGGTGACGCTGGGGATCCCGGAGTCTCTGCGCGGCGAACTCTGGCTCCATTTCTCAGGTGAGAGAGAGAGAGAGAGAGAGGTTGATCGGGTTAGACCGAGTCACACAACACCATGGAAGTGACTTTCTTTTGTTCTGGTTTTTGTCACTCTATATTTGTGCGCCTCAAGCGTCTGTGCAGCGTCTCACTTCCCCTTCTGGAAACATGTTCATATAAACCAGGGGTGGGCAATTAATTTCCCCAAGAGGCTACATGAGAAACTTGGGCGGTTGTAGAGGGCCGGACCAATACAGTTAAAGGGATAGTTCACTTTGAAATTAAATTTTGGTGTGTTTTAGCTTACCTCAAGGGCATCCAAGATGTAGGTGTCTTTGTTTCCGCAGTAGTTTCAATTTTGATATTTTTAGGTCAAACCGTTCTTGTCTGTCAGTCATATAATGCAGGTCTGTGGTCACTGTCTCAAAGAGCATGCACAGAGTCCAAATTAAACAATTCCCCATCGTCCAAATTAAACAATTCCCCATCGTAAGTACACATTGATGGCCTAAGACACGAAACGAGCGGTTTGTGTGAGAAAACGAACAGTATTTATATCGTTTTTACCTCTTGTACACAGCCACGTCCAATCTGAGGGCGCGGGCGCATCCTGGTGTGAGACGTGTGCACGCGTTCTGGCTTAGTCTGCGCAAGCGCCGGAAAAGGGTAAAAAAGTTAAAAACGATATAAATACTGTTCGTTTTCTCACACAAACCGCTCGTTTCGTGTCTTAGGCCATCAATGTGTACTTACGATGGGGAATTGTTTAATTTGGACTCTGTGCATGCTCTTTAAGTTCTTCCCAATATATTATTTCTCTTTATAAAAAAACAGGAAATGAATGAAATGAAAATGTGGAGCACACAATCACTATTTAATGAACATTCACAAAAACAGTTTTGAAAATGTGCATTTTTTGCTGTTTCAAAAACTAGCATCACAACTTTATACATAAAAGCAAGTATTTCAAAGACCAGCATGACATTAACTATATAAAAAAGCAATAAATGCCCCCAGTGTTGGCGTTTATGTAGAAAAATCAGTTGCCTTGACTTTTAAAGCAACAGTCCATAACTTTTGGCACTCTAGCGGTTAATAAACAGAACTGCATGTGTCTTCCGGAAGAACATTGCAGCCGGAGCTACTTCTCTCATGTCTGTGACGAGTCGCGCAGGCTCTGGGCTACTCTGCAGCGGTTAACCCGACCGGCCTAAAATAGTCAGAATATAAACACTGATTATAGGTGTACCATAGTTATTCATGATAAGACAAAAACACGGTTTGGAAAATGTATTCATGATGTAGTCGCTCAATTTATAATTTTCGTACATTTTGAACAAACAAAAAAAGTTATGGACTCCAGCTCTAATTTACCAAATACGTACAATGCCCAGGTCTGATATAAACACTCACAGCCTGGAGTTTTATTACATGCATTACATGATCACCTCGTTTCATGGAATCTCTCATGTTACGCATTTATCGAATTATTCATTTTGTCAAATAATTGCATTCAAAAATAGCATGGAAAATGCACATAACTCATTAATACTCCTCTGAATATGTGTTTTGTAAACCTATGCATCAAAATTCACTGTTTATTCATTCTTATTTTAATCAACTGTTTTTATCCAGGATTCATAGAGTCTTCGAAAACCTGAATATGTCGAACCCTGGAAAAGTTATGGAAATTAATCAAATCTTAATGGGCATTTTTGTTACAAATATGATTTATTTATTTTTCCCAGTCATGCTCTCAATTGGGTAGAAATTGTGATAAAAAATTATTTGTATCTTTAATCTTTATTCAGTAAATCACAACTGACCAGAAAAGTAATTTAAATTCAATGTTTAAAGAGAGTGGGAAGAACATTCAGGACTTAAAACTGATTCAAATTGTACAAACTTGTCTTCTTATGGCCATGAAACTTGCTTAATTTGATATTAAAATAGATTTCCGTTCCTATTTCAATTGAATTATAAGTTAATCTGATATTTATTAGCACACAAATGATGTTGTGATTTTGTTCCTCATATTTTTGCTTCAGTGATTTAATGTGAGGACTATTTCACCACAGAGAACTTTAGTTATTTTTAGATTATTTTAGATTAGGGAAAAGTTCTTAGGAGATGCAAGCTGTACGTCAGCTTTATTTCTACAGCGATTTATACAATACAGATCGTTTCAAAGCAGCTTCACAGTAATAAACAGGAAATCAATGATGCAAACCATCAAATATGAGACAAATTCTGCTGTAAAGCAGCTCTAAAAATACAAGTGTCATTATTCAATTCTATGTTGATTCAGTTCTGTTCAATAATAGTGCAAAGTTCATCAAATGATGATAAAAGTTGTCTTTAGTGCTCTGTTTGTATTTGTCTATGATTTGAATTACAACCTCGTCTTTGTTTTACTTTTCGTTTTACATTTACTTTGATTTGGCACTTTATTGTGTGTGTGTAACGTCCCGCCCACAGACGCGAGTTCCTCGCTGGCCGCTCATCCAAACTACTACGCTAATCTGCTGGAGAAATGCCGGGGCGAAACGAGCATCGCTACCGAGGAAATAGAGCGAGATCTTCATCGCTCGCTCCCGGAGCATCCGGCGTTTCAGAACGACACGGGGATCTCTGCCCTGCGCCGGGTCCTCACCGCCTACGCCTACCGAAACCCCACCATCGGATACTGTCAGGTGAGTTCAGCCAGCGGATCACTGAGATTTGGCCAGTTTGAGAGAAACCTGCCCACTTGAAATCAGTGTGAGGGTGTTACTCATTACAAGTAACTTGAGTTATGTAATCAGATTACTTTTTCAAGTAACTAGTAAAGTACATGAATTAAATGAATCCAAGTTATTTCACTTTTGGTGTGAAAGGGTCTTTACATTTGCCCAAAAATATACCTTTTTTTGTTATAAAAAAACAAGCCCTGTCCAGGTGGAAACAAAAGTAACGCAAAAGTAACGTAACGCATTATCATTCTACAAAAGTAACCAAGTAATGCAATTAGTTACTTTTTAAGGGAGTACCACAATATTGTAATGCATTACTTTACAAAGTATGAGTTCAGTCAGTAGATCAGTGATATTTGGCCAGTTTGAGAGAAACCTGCCCACTTGAAATCAGTGTGAGGGTGTTACTCATTACAAGTAACTTGAGTTATGTAATCAGATTACTTTTTCAAGTAACTAGTAAAGTAACTCATTACATGAATCTAAGTTATTTCACTTAAATATACCCTTTTTGTTATAAAAAAGATTAAAAAAAGTTATATAAAACAAGCCCTGCCCAGGTAGGGAAAAAAGTAACGCAAAAGTTACGTAACACATTACTATTCTACAAAAGTAATGCAATTAGTTACTTTTTAAGGGAGTAACGCAATATTGTAATGCATTTCTTTTCAAAGTATGAGTTCGATCAGTAGATCAGTGATATTTGGCCAGTTTGAGAGAAACCTGCCCACTTGAAATCAGTGTGAGGGTGTTACTCATTACAAGTAACTTGAGTTATGTAATCAGATTACTTTTTCAAGTAACTAGTAAAGTAACTCATTACATGAATCCAAGTTATTTCACTTTTGGTGTGAAAGGGTCTTTACATTTTCCCAAAAATTGAACTCTTTTTGTTATAAAAAAACAAGCCCTGCCCAGGTGGGAAAAAAGTAACGCAAAAGTAACGTAACGCATTACTATTCTACAAAAGTAACCAAGTAATGCAATTAGTTACTTTTTAAGGGAGTAACGCAATATTGTAATGCATTACTTTTCAAAGTATGAGTTCACCATCGGATACTGTCAGGTGAGTTCGGTCATAGATCACTGATATTTGGCCAGTTTGAGAGAAACCTGCCCAGTTGAAATGCTCTGTAATGGATGTTACATAAACCTTGTGCGTTAAAGGCCCACTGAAGTGTCTTGGATCGATCAGCTTTGTTTGATGCGTGGACGTAATTTCCACTGAAACAGGAAGCTAAGGCGGGACATATTGAATGGCTCCTCCCCCTTTTCAAATAGCCAATAGCGTTTAGTTTACCTCACAGACTGACAGCACCATGGAAGCGAATCCGAGCGCTGATGATACGTTGGATTCAATAATAGAAGTTTGAATATATTCTTAACCAACGTGTACAGTTGGAAAATGTAATAAAACTCTAGCGTTTGAGGAACCAAACACACATCTCCAACACGTATTGCTCCGTGACGTGTCAATGGTCGCGTTGGCTAGGTGGTGTTTATAGCATAGGGGGCGGAGCTTTAGATTCTAGAGAGCATTTGATTGGACAGAAGATGTGATGAAAAGCGGTGATGTCATAAAAATCCCTGATCCATTTTAGCGGAAGTGAGAGACTGAGTTTTGAACGCTTATATCTCCTGAATGCGAATTTCAATTCATCATTGTTTTAAAACACACCAGCTTATATAACCTTAAGGCCAACATAATCATACTAAAAGCTAAAAAACGTAGATTTTGATTTCAGGGGGCCTTTAACTATGCTTTGTTCTGCGTGGTTTGTGCACTGATGTGTGTCTTCTCTGTAGTCCATGAACATCTTGGCATCTGTGATGCTGTTGTACACCAAAGAAGAAGAAGCTTTCTGGCTGCTGGTGACGGTGTGTGAGCGGATGCTGCCCGACTACTTCAACCGCAGAGTCATCGGTGTGTGTGTGTGTGTGTGTGTGATTTAATATCACTCTGATTTACTTCTAAATGCCTTTGCTGCTTTGCCTCTCCCTCAGTTTTATACAGTATGATGTTGTAAATGTTTTGAACTGATTCAGATTAGTCAAGTCAGTCTCACAGAAACTTGTCCAGATCAATTTCAGTAAACAGGGGTTTTAAAATATATTTTAAATATATTTAAAAAATATATTTTATATAAAATATAAAAAATGTAGATTTGTTTTATTTCAGCTAGTTGCCAAATAAACATTTATCATTTACATTTAGTTGATGTAATAAAAATATAAAGACCTATTTACTAAAAAAAAACTAAAAAAGATTCAGAAACAGGGTTTTTATAGTTAACTAAAACTAAATAAAATAAAAAATGTATGACTTGAAATAAAATAAAATAAAATTAACTTAAATAAAATATTGGAAAAAATTAAAAATTAAATTCAGCTAGCTGCCTAATAAACATTTCTCATTTTCATTTAGTTGATGTACTAAAAATACTACAATAACATGAATAAACACTATAAAGACAAAAATGATAAAAATTACACTTTAAATACAAACATTTAAAACTAAACTATACTATTTAAAATGAATTGTAAAAACACAAAAAAAATACTACAAACTTAAAATGGAAAAAATTACATTCAAACTATTTATTTATCTAGTGTCTAAATTATACTAATAATAATGTTCAGAAATCAAAAGGGAAAAAAGTGCTATTTTGCATTTGCTAAGAAGTGCTTCTCCACTAGAGGGCCTCAAGAGGACTTAAATAAGACAAAAACTTGGAAAACATATAAGAGGAATATAATAATATAAGAGGAAGCCTGGGAAAGTTAAAAGTCTCGTCAAGCTCTCAGTTGAGGAGAAATTATGATTTTTTTTTTTTTTGTAAAAATCCTTCTCCTTAATCTTTATTCAGTGAATGAGAACCAGACTAGAAAAACTGAAGAACATTCAGGTCTGAATCTAGGAGTGTCCATAAATTAAAACTGTTTTGGTGTGTGCTGGTTTGTCTCTTCACGAGCCTGTATGACGATGTCACTTCCTGTTCCTCTGTCTCAGGAGCTCAGGTGGATCAGTCAGTGTTTGAGGAGCTGGTTCGTGAGCGTCTCCCGGATCTGTCGGCCCTGGTCCCGGACCTCTCTCCGCTGGCCTCGGCGTCGCTCACGTGGTTCCTGACGCTGTTCGTGAGTGTGTTGCCGTTCCGCAGCGCGCTGTGTGTCCTCGACTGCTTCTTCTACAGCGGCATCAGGTCCATCTTCCAGATCGGCCTGGCGGTGCTGGACGCCAATGCAGTCGAGCTGAGCTCGTGCACCGATGATGGACACGCGCTGATGATACTGACCAGGTGATGCACTGACAGATCAGATATGATGTTCAGTGTGCTTATATTGATATGATTGTCAGAGGAAGCATTTGAATGAATTAATCAATCATTGTGTTCAAGCAGATTCTAATGTTTTATGTAAAGAACAAAGTAAAATACAGTCAAATCTAGTGCAAATAATCAAGGCATGTTTGCACAATGTTTTTCAGTAAATGAACCCGAGGAAGAATCATGTTTAATCATTTTCATTTATATGCACTATTTCATATTTATGCATTTAAATTTATATCTACCAGTATTTCATGTTTACCGATAACCATATTTTTCCATTTATCATTTCAATCAATCATTCATTATTTCATATTGAATCATTTTCATTAATATGCACCAATATTTTATATTTATTCACGTTTTCATTAATCATTTGAAATTAATCATTTAATATTTCATGTTTAATAATTTTTTCATTAATCATTTCAATTAATCATTAAATATTTCATGGTTTATCATTTTCATTTATATGCACCAATATTTCTTATTTAATACATTTTCATGAATCATTAAATATTTCATATTTAATCACTTTCACTTATATGCACCAATATTTCCTATAAATCATTTTTCATTCATCATTTCATTAAATATTTCATATTCATATGCACCGATATTTCATATTTAATCATTTAATTTCTTAGTTGTTTCAATTAATCATTAAATATTTCATATAAAAATAATAATTTATATGCACCAATATTTAATATTTAATAATTTTTATTAGTAATTTCAGTTATTTATTAAACATTTAATATTTAATAATTTTTCATTATTCAATACTTCATACTTAATCATTTTAATTTATATACAACAATATTTAATAGTTTTTTCATTAATAATTTCAATTAACCATTTCATTTTGAACCATTTCATTTATATGCACCAATACAACAATACATAATCATAAACAGCAATGCAAGTAAACATATAGTTACTAAACATTGTAATAAATGAAAAATGACTCATGAACATTTTTTAAGATAATGTGAACAAATCATTTAACCAGTTATGAATCAAGCGGACATTTTGAAATAATTGACACAAATGAATCAAGCTTGACAACTTTGTTCTGAAGTTTAAATGAGTGATTAAACGATCTGTGTGAAGGCTCTCATATTCACGAGACGAGGAGGAATCATGACTGTCTAATGACGTTATTAATTATCCAGCTTTCAGATAAATAAAAACATTCAAATCATTGTGAGATTTACTTTCAACTGGCATTTCGTCTCTTTCTGGTGATGTGTGTGTGTGTGTGTGTGTGTGTGTGTGTGTGTGTGTGTGTGTGTGTTAGTTTCCTCGAGCAGGTCAGACACGAGGAGGAGTCACATGTTTGTCCTGAAGACACAGGAGCTTCTCAGCATCTACACATCACCACTCTCATCACTGATGCCTATGAGGTGTGTGTGTGTGTGTGTGTGTCTGCCGAACCGCATCACTACGCACACACACTTACACACACCTGCAAAACTGAAATGAAAAACACTGTAGTTTGTATTATTTCTATTTAACAGCAAGAATGATCTGTTTTCTTTTTAAAATTCATATTCTTTAATCCTCACAGGCAGGGACACAAAGCAAAAAAAATATTTCTATAGCACTTTATACAATACAGATCGTTTCAAAGCAGCTTCACAGTGATAAACAGAAATATGACATAATCAATGATGCAAACTTCATCAAATATAGACTTAATTCAGCTGTAAAGACGCTCAAATACAGTAGTGTCATTATTCAGATCAGTTCAGTTGAAGTTTTGTTCTTACCTAATAGTGTCAGTGAAGTCAAATCAATAATAATGCTGAATATCAATTATAATATGATTTTTACCAAGAGAAGATTAACCCAGGAGGTTTAGAGGTTTTATTATATTTTTTACATTTATATAAATAAATTAAAAAATATATATTTTGAATAGGTTTATGAAAAAAAAAAAAAAAAACATGGATTAATGTGCAAATAGTAAATAGTGGAGCTCTGCAGCCATCTACTGGTTAAAGTGATCATTTATTATTTTTAAAACGGCATTTTCCAAAAGATGGGCAAAAATCATGTCAACCATGTCAAATTAATGTAAAAATTTCCATGTTATCCTCATGAATGAAAGTTAGAAATGTGGGTCTTTTATAAAGTAACTTTTACATAAAAAGCTGTGTTTGTATAAAAAAATGTTTTACATTTATTTATATAAATTTAAAAAATATAATAAATCCTCCAAAAACTACACAAATGTGGAGTAAAAACATTAATAAACTGAGTAAAGTTACATGTTTAAAAAATATATATATTTTGTTGCCTGAGTGTGACTTTTTTTCCACACTAACATAAAAACAGATATTATTCCAATACATTTTTTTATTTGCAGATCTAGAAAGTGTTGACAACTGTACAAAGTCTCATGCCATTTGGGGTCAAAAAGATCCCGAACAGCGCAACAAGGGTTAAAATTAGTAAGCGAGCGTTTTAACTTGGCTCATCACTCAAAATATAATTTTTGTTGGATTAACAGTTTTTAGTGTGTAATGTTGCAGTTTGAGCATTAAAAAGCTCCAGTTATTCTCTATATCAGTGTCAGTGTTCCTGAACTCCTGAAACGCCTCCATTGTAGTCTTGAGTTTCTTCTGGGAACGAACACGTCACAATATTCCTCATTATAATAATTAAATTAAAATAAAGGGGCGGGGCCTGGTTGAGTTAGTTAGTAGTGTGTTAAACTGGCGGTTATGGTAATTAGGGGCGGGACATTTCCCAAACACACTGGAAGCGCTCGACCAATCACAACACACTGCTCCAGCCGACCAATCAGAGCACAGTGTGCTTTTCAGAAGGCGGGGCTTCATAGAGACAGGAAGTAAACAGAGCGTTACTGACAGACTGGGAAGAGAGGAGCCGCAACAATGGAGAATATGAGGAAAATAATCAACATTCAAGCAGGAAAACCTGTTCTAAAACAACATCAAGCATTTAAAAAAGGGCATAATAAGTAATTTTCACTGTTAGGAACATTCCAGCTGCTTAAATGATGAAACCGATCAGCTCTAGATCCTCAGATGTCATCATCTGCTCATTCTGTCAGTAAAAGCTCACTAATTCTTCATCTTCCTCTGTTTCTTGCTAGAAATTTGGGAGTGTGACCGTGAAGCACCTGGAGATGCTGAGGTGCCGCCACCGTGTCCAGGTCCTGCAGGCTCACGAAGACACCACCAAAGACAACGCAGTGAGACTTCCCTTCGCCTCAGCTCTCTCTCAGATGCTTCTGCGTGTGTTTTTATTGTGGTTGAACTTTTGTGGTGTGTTTTCAGTTGCGATTGGTCACCCCAGACGTGTCACTGTCACAGGAAAATCTGTCTGAGCTCTACGACCTCTTCAAGGTGTGTGTGATCACATTTATTGAGTCTGAGTAGAATGAAAGATGTTTTCATCTTTACTAGTCTCTCAAAACTTATATTACTTCAAACTGTCTGAGTGTATATACAGTAGTGGCCAAATGTGTATCAAATATGAGGGAAGAACAAAATACTAAACTTGCATAGAAATGCAAAAAAATAGCAAAAAATGCATAGAAAACAAAAAGACGACTGGAAAAATCATACATTGACTACAACATAATCTGTTATTAATATTTAATTAATTCTCTGGCACATAATTTCTTTGAATGACCGTCTGGATAAAAATGATGTCGGCACAATTTGTCATGATTCATTGCGTTATCACCACTAATAAAACAATCGACTCCAAACACGACTGCGCAATACGACTACAACATCTTTAACACATTTCTAATAATCTTTAAATAAAGGGTTCATAGGCCGGACAGCACTTTTGGCCACTACTGGATTACATTTTACTCCTGCAAACATGGTGAAATGTATTTTCTTCCGTCTGTTAACATCATTTTCTGATTTCTGGAGTGATAAAAAAAAGAAATCCAGAATCCCATCTGTAAAAAAAACCATTTATCTTTAAAGGTGCCGTAGAATGGATTATTTTATTATTTTATAATGTTTCCTGGGGTGCCCTTATAATGTTAGTATGTTTTTTAGATCAAAATTTGTTATAATTTAGAAATAAAAGGCATATTTCCTAGCCTGATTTCATCACCTGGTTTGAACACTCTGTTTGAAGGGGCGTGTCTGCTGTGAGACTTCAGTGTAAACGCCCTCTGCTGTGATTGGCTGACATGCTTGCATATGAAATATCTGGCATTACATGTAGAGCTATTTGGAAAACTTTTACTATTACAGCTTTTATACGTTTTTACTATTACAGCTATCGGGATTAACGAATCATGAGAAGTTTTTTAAGTATTTAGATCTATTCCAGCATTGAGCAGATGACAGCCTGTTGATCGCGTGAATGAAGATCTTATCACTGCAACGCGATCTACTGATGCATAAACAGCGTTGAACGACTTTGAGAGAAAGATTATCTGTCTAAACTTGAACAATTACACATCAGAAATTCACATAACCCACTGGTTCTCCAGAGGCTCGGATGAAGGAGCTAAAAAAATACTTTTGTGTTCATTTGTACATCCAAACACTGAGCAACTGCCATGCTTCGTTCCCTCGTTTGCAAGCCACGATGTCTCTCGAGGAAAAAACAATATCGCGCTGGATCTAGATAACACAGTGTAAATTATCGTTAATAAAATCACTACTTACCGCTTGCGGGAATATAACGTTAGTTGAAATTGCCCCCTTCGTCCGTTTGAGACGCCGAGAGAAGCCTGGCTGCTTGATATTGTTCCAGGTTAGAAAAACAGTCCGTGGTGAAATGGACAGAGCAACTAACAACTTCGAACTAAACTGTAGCGGTATCAGATTATAGATAGATTATAGATAGATTATAGATAGATCTGCCATTTTCCCTATGATCCTCGCTTGTTTCTTCACCTGCAGAACTTCCGATGATTCGGCTGTGCAGTTCCGCCTGGCACTGAACATGGGCTGGCATATGCAAATTTTTAGAGGCGTACATATTAATGATCCCGACTGTTGCGTCACAGTCGGTGTTATGTGGAGATTCGCCTGTTTTTCAGGGGTGTTTTTCAAAAACGAGATTTAAATAAGAAAGGGAAAACTATGGTGTTTGAGACTCACTGTATGTCATGTCCATGTACTGAACTATTGTTATTTAACTATGCCAAGATAAATTCAATTTCACATTCTAGGGCACCTTTAATATGTTGACAAAATCGAGCAATTTTGAACCTGGCTTTTTACAATGTTCAGATTTATGTTCTGGAAATCTATGCAAACTAATGCATATTTAATTAGAAAATGCCTCATTTGCATATTTAAACAATATATATTAGTATATCTGATATATTTAACAATATATCTTAGTATATATTATTTATTTATTTATTATATATTTATTTAAACAAATATTAGTATATATAAATTAGATATCTATTAGTTAACATTTTACCCTATTCACATGCAGCATCTCGCCATGGTTGATAAATGATGATGAAGTGTGTGTTTCAGACAGAGCATTTCATCAGTCTGTACTGGGGTGACGGCGTGTGCAGTTCCTCTGGCGTCTCTCCTGCGATGGGCGTCTGTGCCGAACGCTACTTCGTGGACCGAGCTCAGTTTAAGAGCCTGTTCGAGCTGCTGACGCCCTGGATCTGTGGCACACACACCGATACTGTCGCCCAGCGCACCTTCACACTGCTGGACCAGGACAGAGACAACCTCATAAACTTCTCTCAGTTCGTTCAGATGCTGGGTAGGACTGTGTGTGTGTGTGTGGTTTATTCACGAAATATATATGTGACCCTGGACCACAAAACATGGGTCAGTTTTTTGAAATTGAGATTTATACATCATCTGAACGCTGAATAAATAAGCTTTCCATTGATGTGTGGTTTGTTAGGATAGGACAATATTTGGTCGAGATACAACTATTGAAAATCTGGAATCTGAGGCAAAAAAATCGAAACATTGAGAAAATCTCCTTTAAAGTTGTTCATTTATGTTCACGATTGTGCTGCATTCACTCACAAAAATAAATGTTTTATATATTTACGGTAGGAAATTTACTAAATATCTTCATGGAACATGATCTTTACTGAATATCCTAATGATTTTTGGCATAAAAGAAAAATGGATAATTTTGACCCATACAATGTATTGTTGGCTATTGCCACAGATAAACCCGTGCGACTCGAGACTGGTGACGTGATCCAGGGTCACACATGCGTTCTGTCCTCATTGACTCGTGCCTCTTTCTCTGCAGATGTTCTGTACTGTGAGGAGCTGAATGAGAAGATCAGGCTCCTGTATCGACTGCACATCCCACCAGGTTCATGACCTCTGACTGCTTCAGGCCAGCGTCATTGACTCTAACACTGGATTAATGCACACAGCAAAAAATAGTTATCCTAATTATTATTTTAGTCTTGTTTTCCAGTACAAATTAATCAACTTGAGGGGCAAACAGACTTTTTATGTCCTTTTTAAGTCTTAATCTAGTGTCTACTAGAACAGGTTTTCCTGCTTGAATGTTGATTATTTTCCTCATATTCTCCATTGTTGCGGCTCCTCTCTTCCCAGTCTGTCAGTAACGCTCTGTTTACTTCCTGTCTCTATGAAGCCCCTCCTTCTGAAAAGCACACTGTGCTCTGATTGGTCGGCTGGAGCAGTGTGTTGTGATTGGTCGAGCGCTTCGAGTGTGTTTGGGAAATGTCCCGCCCCTAATTACCATAACCACCAGTTTAACACACTACTAACTAACTCAACCAGGCCCCGCCCCTTTATTCTGTGTATGAATTATTATAATGAGGAATATTGTGAGAAACTCGAGACTACAATGGAGGCGTTTCAGGGAGTTCAGAGGGACTTTTTCATTGTCTCTTTTTCTTTGAGCTTTTTCCTGCTCAAACAGCAACAATACACACTAAAGACAGAAGAACATGGAAAAAAGCATAATAGGGCATTTTTAATATATTATATTAAGTCTCGTTTTCTTAAAAATTTAGTTTCTTTGCTTAAATCAAGAAAAAATATCCTCTAATAGGGTCAGAAAAATACAATTTCTGCCCCCATATTTGTTCTTGTTTTAAGCAAAAACTATACATTTTCTTTTTCAGAAAACATGACTTAATATATTAAGTCATATTGCTTCTCACGTAAATGTATTTTGATTTAGGAATGTTTAGATATTTGCACTGGAAAACAAGACATAATTCTTTGCAGTGCATTATTGTATAAAGCGCTATAGAAATAAAGGCGACTTGATTTTACATTAGAGTCATTAGTCCAGTTCAAGTTTAGCTCATCTGATAGTGTCAGTGCAGTCAAACTGATAATATTTCAGAATATGAACTGTCTTTTGAACCCCACAGTGTCCCGTCATGAATTGATAGCAGCTAACTCTCATTAGCATGATTAGCAGTGGACATGGAGAGCTCATGATTGTGATGTTTCCTCCACAGCGCTGAGTGAGAACGCAGAAGACTCGTCTCCTGTGAGTCCAGTCCTGTCCAGCGCCAGACCTCTCTATGTGAACCTGCCCAACGGTGGGTCTCTGGACAGTGTGAACGTCGTGTTTTCAGCTCACTGCTCCTGTGATGATGTGTGATCATGTGTTTGTAGGAGAGAGTAAGAGTTATGAAGAGCAACTGCGGCAGATGCTGGAGGACTTGAGCAAAGGCAAAGATGAGGAGAAGCCTCTTCCTCACATGAACCAGGTGAACCTTCATCTTAGGTTTATGGACTTATATTAATATGTTAATGCATGTGTATGTTTAGGATATATAGTCAGAAACCAAACTCGCTCATGTACAAGTGATGATCCTCGCTGCGTTTTGTTGTGTTTCATCTCAGTCAAGTCAGCTTTATTTCACAGCGCTTTATACATTACAGATTATTTCACTGTAATAAACAGAAAAATACCAGAATCAATGATGCAAACTTCATCAAATATGAGACTAATATAAAGTCTGCTGTAAAAGCAGCTGTATATCACTTCATTTTATTTTATTTATATATATATATATATACAGTACCAGTCAAAAGTTTGGAAACATTACTATTTTTAATGTTTTTGAAAGAAGTCTCTTATGCTCATGAAGCCTGCAGTTAAAAAAAACAAACAAAAAACAGTAATATTATGAAATATTATTACAATTTAAAATAATGGTTCTCTTTTTTAATATACTTTAAAATGTAATTTATTTTTGTGATGCAAAGCTGAATTTTCATCAGCAAGTACTCCAGTCTTTGGTGTCTTATGATCCTTCAGAAATCATTCTAATATGATGATTTATGATCAATGTTGGAAACAGTTGTGCTGCTTAATATTTTTTTTATAACCTGAGATACTTTTTTCAGGATTATTTGATGAATAAAAAGTTCAAAAGAACTGTATTTATTTAGAATAGAAATCTTTTGTAACAATATACACTACCGTTCAAAAGTTTGGGAACAATAACTATTTTTTTTTTAAGAAATTAGTACTTTAATTCAACAAGAATGTGTTAAATTGATAAAAGGTGATGGTAACGATTTATATTGTTAGAAATGTTTTTATTTTGAATAAATGCTGTTTTTATGAATAAATGCTGTTAACGTTTTACTCAATGAATCCTGAAAAAAGTATTCCAAAAAAAATATATTAAACAGCACAACTGTTTCCATCATTGATAATAACTGAGTATCAAATCATCATATTAGAATGATTTCTGAAGGATCATAAGACACCAAAGACTGGAGTACTTGCTGATGAAAATTCAGCTTTGCATCACAAAAATAAATTACATTTTAAAGTATATTAAAAAAGAGAACCATTATTTTAAATTGTAATAATATTTCATAATATTACTGTTTTTTTTTTTTTTTTTTTTGTTTTTAACTGCAGGCTTGATGAGCATAAGAGACTTCTTTCAAAAACATTAAAAATAGTAATGTTTCCAAACTTTTGACTGGTACTGTATATATATATAAAAATATATATAAGAGCAAAATAAATTACAAGCAACATTCTGTTCATCAGGATCAGTGTCGGCAGAAGGTCTGGTCTCCATCGCAGCTTTCATTGGCTAAGGACCGTCTGACTGACATGTAAAGCAACCAATCACAGTTGGTTTTGTTCCGCGTCATGTTTAGGGGTGTAAAAATATAACGTCGATGTGTGTATTTTAAAGAGTCTATGCCTCGACCTTTATATACTTCACATACTTTTAAAATCCAGTGTTTAGTTTTTCCTGATCGGCGCTCATTGTCACGGTTGTGAACTGTAAAGTATTTTTCCATGAGGGGGTTTGGCTTCACGACAGCGGTTTCCAGGAGGACCGCTGAATAACACGACACAGCTTCTTCCTTCTGCTGAACACATACAGTGGAAGCCAATGTCTTACCCAGCGTCTTCAAAATATCTTCCTTTGTGTTCGGCAGACGAAAGAAACTTGTGAAACGACTTGAGAGTGAGAAACTGATGACAGAATTTTCATTTTTGTGTTGAACTATCCCTTTAAAGGAGTCATCGGATGCTGAATTCATTTATATGGTGTTTGCATATAAACGTGTCTTCCCACACAACCGCCATACAATGAAAAAAACACATTCACTCCTTTTTTTTAATCCTCAAAAAGCCTAAACACTCTCATTTATCAAGCCGTTTGGATTTTCTGAGCAATATGTCATAATGCTCATGCTCTGCCCACGACCGCTGACGGACTGTCCCGTATTAGCATATTTCCCGTATTAGCATATTTCCTCCCTCAGCCATTTGTATACTGTCCACCAAGTCAGCACTTTATGAGTGATAAAGTGAGCAGTTACTCATTATCATTTAAAGAGACACGGCAGGCAAAAACTGTTTGTTTTTTTTACTGGTCAATTTTGAGATTTTTGGACATTTGTCATCAATAACATGTCTTCTTTCAGATTTGTGGTGAAAAAAGTCTGAAATACACATTTAGGTCATTATTTTACTACACTTCGTCTGTTTGCATCTGTAGATTTCTCATGAATTCAACAAAAGTTGGCGTTGTAAATCATCCCGCTGCTAATATACATACCGTTAGAAAGCTCTCTCTCTCCTGTACAATCCTGTCGGATCCAAATATGGTCATTTCCTTTTTATCAGCAACCAATCGTGAAAGTAAAAGAGCTGAATGCGCAATCTCATTGGCTGATATGCTCAAAATGACTTTTCTCTCATTCTCCAAGTCCAAAATCTCCACTTCAGTAGCACCGATATACACCAAACTCTCCAGTCTTGTACCTAGTTATATTATGAAGACATTTACAGAGGGATTTGTAAATATATTATTCCTAGCCTGCTTTATATAACATTTTATTCCAAAAAACATGGCGAAAATCATTTTTTTAAGGCTATTGACAGTATATTCTGATTTACAGGATAACAAAAGTAGATATCCATAAATCCCTCTGTAATTTTTTTCCCATCTAATATGTGAACACAATGAAAAAATAATCTATTTTAACCTGGCTTTATCCAATACTCAGATTTCGTTTTTTTAAATATATGCAAATTAGCGCATATTTAATTAGATATTGCCTAATTTGCATATTTAAACATTAAATTACAGAAAACTTGTAATACATTTTTTTCCCCATCTTGATGTAGGAAATCAACTGGGAAAGTTTCATGTTGATATCTGCTAGTTTAAAATGTTACCCTATTCACCTGTAGTGTCTCACCTTAAAGCAGGGTTTCTCAAACTCGGTCCTGGAGGGCCACTGTCCTGCACAGTTTAGCTCCAACCCTGATCAAACACACCTGAGCAAGCTAATCAATGTCTTCAGGATCACTAGAAACTCACAGCTAGGTGTGTTTGATCAGGGTTGGAGCTAAACTGTGCAGGACAGTGGCCCTCCAGGACCGAGTTTGAGAAACCCTGCCTTAAAGAGACATGCACCGAAACGGGTCGCTTTGAACAGAGCTGATTTTGAGGAGGTAAAAGGGTGTTGTTTTACACAACCATTGAGGAATTTTAACTACAGTATGTTACAAACTTCACATGAAGACCTAAAGAATCATACTAACTTGTGGAAAACGGGCATCCGATGACCCCTTTAAAGCTCCTCATTACAGGTTTGTGAAGGTGTTCACAGATGCGACTCAAACTGCAGATGGAGGTCGTGTGGAGCAGCTTTTACTGAGAATCGAATAACTCAGAAGTGTGTTGTTGTGTGTGATTCGTCTCCTCAGCGGGAGTTCATCCAGTTCTGTAAGACGCTGTACAGCATGTTTCAAGGCGAGCCGTGCGAGGCCGAGCTCTTCCAGGCCATCGGGATGGTCACCAGTCTGGTTCTGCAGATCGGGGAGGCTGGGAACCACGCAGAGGACGCTTCGAGAGACTCGGACGCGCACTGGTCCGTCAGCTTCGAACAGATCCTGGCCTCTTTACTGACCGAGCAGGTTCTGGTCAACTTCCTGGAGCGGCCCGTCGACCTGAGCGCGAGGATCGCGTCCGCAAAGGCCCGGCAGTATCAGGAGCGCGCCGGTCTGCTCATGATCCAGCATGCAACGGGAAGCCGATGAGGGCCAGACGACGCTTTCACGTGTGCCTTGATCTCGCCAGGACCAAACCACACCGCACTGCACACACACGACGCGCTTCTGTACGAACATCTGAACGTTCTTAAATCAAGAGTCATTTACTGGAGAAGAAGCTTAAATGACTGAGGGTATTAATGAAAATGAATGGTTAAAATATTAAAAATATCTGACAATGGGGTCAGAAAAATACTTTTCTTTTGAATTAAGTTGATTTTTCTGACTCCACTAGTAGATATTTGCTCTTGTTTAAAGCACAAACTCACTTTCTTTTAGATTTTTCAGAAAACAAAAATGATTATTTACTGTTCTAAACCGGCATGAAGTTTCTTATATTGAACATAAAGGAAGATTTTGTGAAGAATATTGGTAATCAAACAGTTTCTGGTCCCTATTGACTTCCATAGTATTTTTCTCTATATCTCCAGCAACTGTTTGAATATCTTCCTTTATGTTCAACATAAGAAAACTTAATGCATGTTTAGAACAGTAAATAATGACAGAATGTTCATTTATGGGTGAACTGTCCCTTTAAGACAGTTTGCTTCTTGAGTAAATGTCTCTTGATTTAAGAATGTGTAGATATTTGTACTGGAAACCAAAGCAAAAGTACTAAGAAGCATCATTTTCTGCAGTGTGGCGTGTCTAAAATCCCATGATGCCTCAGGGGTGAGCTGGACTCCCCTCACCGAAAGCTTTAATGTAGGACGTCGTGAAGCGAAGCCTCGAGCAGCTGAGCCACATTTATCTCAGTGTTTTAGTTTCACTGTCCTCCGTACAGCTTTACAGTCAGGTTTCATTTGTGAACATTAATTAACAATGATTAATACTTCGAAAGCATTTATTAATCTTAGTTAATATTAGCATTTACTACATATCTGTAACACTGAACTAACATTAACGAAGGTTAATAAATGCTGTAATATATATATTGCTCATTGTTAGTTTATGGACGTTAACAAATGAGAGTTTTTCTGACTGATTTAGATGATCTGTTCCTGTTTTGAAGTGTTGAAACGCTGCTTCTGTCCTTCACACACCAGGTGAATGTGATAAATGTGTTTCAGTCTCCTCACATTTGAAGTGTTCTGTGTGTATTCTCACACCCTTCACACCTGATTTACTTCGCATGAGGGATTGTTTACATGTTACTGACTGCATAAACGAGACTCGCATGAAGGAAATATTGATCATTATGATTATTTTACCTGTTGAACATCAGATGATAATATCTGATTCCTGGTTAAAGCTCAAATGCTGCAGCGTTCAGCGAGTTTTAATCATTTAGATTACAATTTATGAGGTCAATTTTTTTTTTTTTTTTTTTGAAGGAAATATATTGTAAGATCAACATCACGCATTTAGAAATGGATACAGTGAATGTTCATTTAATGCCTACTTTAAGAAATTAAATTTTGATTTTTTTTAGGAATATTCCAGTTTAAGTTCAGCATTTGATGCCAATTTTGACACTTCCATTTTTTTTTAAAGCAAAAAATCAAGGTTTTGATGAAATTGTGTAATTTAAAAGCTGAAATGCAATGCTTATTTTACATTAATTCTTCAGTTAAAACTTGTTTAATGGTATTGTGATGGAAACCAAGTTGTAAAAATGTTTTTTTTTCTTCAATAATGTTAAACACATGATGTGCATTTTAACATTTACAGATTCACTTACACAGATTTTGTGAAAATTAATTTGTTGTAATCAACAATATGCCACATTCTCATTAACTTTATATTTATTATTTGACATATGCAAAGTAAATAAGCTGACTATCTGTGCTAGATCCTGACGACACTGTCTGAACAAACTGATCCGGTTTCAATCTGACGATCAGCCTTGGTTTTTCTCAGCTCTCCGATGTATAAAGTGCCTTAAAAACAAAGTCACATGACTGATCCTCAGCTTTATCGTGCCACAGGAAACATTCATGCATTGTGAAATCCAAACGGGACCATGTTTAATTCTTCAGATGCTGAGTTTATCCAAATGAAGCATCTAGTTTCCACTTCTGACAGCAGTTTAATGATCAAATCTGGCTGTGACTGAAGATCCAGAGAAACTCTTGGCATGAGAAGGAAACATGTAGCATTAGATGATTTTCTTGGTTGGAGGAACCAATCAGATCTTCTGAAAAACTTTGCCAAACTCTCTCTCTCTCTGCACAATCTCACCTCGAGCCTTTCTGAATCAATCACATCTTTCAGTGAAGATGTTTTCTGCACAAATGCATCTCAAGTTTACATGTGACGCATGTTGTACTGCTGATTATGTCAATATCTGCACATGCCACAAATAAATCATCCACAACAAAAATCCTTTTATGTTTTTATTCCAACAGACATGAAGAGAAAATTAATTTTCATCCACATTTACAGTCTGAAGACCTGCGGACACAAAAAGCACAAAGTTTAAAATGGTTTTTAAAGACACACAATGCAGAACAAACACGTATAATGACTTCATTCACTGACAGTAAATGAGCCTCAGATATACGACTGAAACACATGATTGACAGCGGGGTACCACCTCACCTTTGTACGTGGTGACGGGGACGTATGTGACGAGTGTGTACAGCTTGTTTGGAGAATCTTCGTCTTCATTGCGTTTCCTGGACAGACGCACACGCATGCGGTACGGCACGTTCCTGACAAACAACACACACTAACGTTAGGCATCAGATGCATGATTGTGAATGTCTGACAGCGCTAAAATGCCTTCTGTGTTTGAGCGAGTGTGTTTAATCTGTGTGTGTCATCACAGATGTTTGCAGCTGGAAAGAGGCGAGATTTGAGGAAAAGTTGATGCGCCTCTGGATAGAAATAATTCCATCAGTTTTTGCTCAAGATCTTGTATTGAGAATGCAAGAGTCCAGCACTCTGTACCGTCTCCTCCGGCACATCCCAAACACTTTCAGTGAATTTAAAGGGATGGTTCAGAGTAAAATCAGCCTAGGGCACCATGACCTCGAGCCAAACCCCCCCCAGAAGCCTTTATTCCCTTGGTTGAACATTATTAAAGTTAGAGCTTATTTAGAGAGATCAGCCGGATGGCTTAGTGCAGGCGCTAATGGATCCAAGGCTGTATCTGGTAAATTACCGCACTAATAATGCCCAGAATGGCTCCAAACTTCTACAGTCGTACAAACAGGTTCTGTACTCATAAAACGAGGCATTGGAAAGTTTGTAAGTACATCAGGAGTTTATTTAAATAACACTTGCCTGACGGCTAATGCTACCGCTAACCCGGACGTCGACGTCACTTCAGTGATTTGGAAAAAGCCTGTTAAAGTCCTGCAGAAAGCGATCATAAGGATGTAGTGTAACGACGCCCAGTTCCAGGAATGGACTAATATTTTGTTGGTAGTTCCAGTTTATAACAATTATTAGCTAACACTAAGTTGTCAACACTCCGTTACACTACATCATTATGATCGCTTTCTGCAGGACTTTTCCAAGGCCTTTCAGTGAATTTAAGGTGTGGAAAATGATTCTTCATTTTCACAGGTTGAGTCTGATGAATCTTGACACGGTCATCCTGAAATATGGTCATGATGCGTCTTCATACATGCTTGTTTAGGAAATAGAAAGCTACACGCTCCATCAATCAGGCTTAGAAGAACTGTTGCCAAACATATAACATGCTAGAAATGATCCCTGCAATAATGATCCAATCATAGACTCTTAAACATTTGCCTATTTAAAACCAAACAGCGCCTTTCTTTTATCCGGGCAGTGTGTATAATAACTGCAAAGCATCCAAACTTATGAATAATATGATTTATGCACTGAATCCAGCATAAACTCCGGCACAACCTGCCCGTTTTAAACCGTTCAAGACAGACGTCACTCCCATAACCTCACAGCGATTGGCTACCGCCCGCATTTTTCACTAGACATTTGCATAAAGCCCCTCGATTGGCTGCCATCTGTGTTTTTTGCATAAAGTCCCTGATCTTTTGACGCTCTCAATCCCAATCCACCACGTGAGCATGAAAATACACGTCCATAGGACTTAACTGAAAACGCTTGCTCTGTTCTGTGCCATTTGACACGCGTAATAACGGCACAAAGCCTGAAAAAGTTTATTCATGCAAATATCAAGTGAGAAACGCAGGCGGCAGCCAATCGCTGTGAGGATCGGGTCGTGACGTCTGTCTTGAACGGTTTAAAACATGCAGGTTGTGCCGGAGTTTATGCTGGATCTACACCTGGTTTCACAGACAAGGCTTAATCTAGTCCCAGACTTTAATGCACGTTTGAGCCGTTTTAACTGAACGCATCTTTCACTGAGATCTGAACATACATCACTGCCATTGTTTTGTCTCGAGACGCACAGCAGAGATGTTTTCCCCAAGACACATTTACAAAAACTACTTAAATGTCCTAATTAAACTAAGGCCTAATTCTGGCTTATTCTAAGCCCTGTCTGTGAAACCAGGCCTATATATCGCAATACAATGCAACAATATGTATTGTGTATTGTTAACCCAAAATAAAAATTACAGTGTGAGAAAAAAAAATTCATGTTTGAGTTTTAGTGTCAGTTCTACATTAAACTACTGTATATAATGTTGAATATAATGTATAATAATGCATTGGGGGAATATTGTGGGTCCTGATAATGCCAAATGTCTGATGTTACCAGTAAAAAGTGGCCTACATTATTTTAAATATATCTAGTCAGAGTGAAATCATATTCATCTAAAATAATTCTGTATTTTCAGCTTCAGAATCATGAATATTGTTATTCTGGTGTCTCTATTGTCCTGTGCTTTTGGTTTCAGCACCAAGTCCAAGTCTATTCATTTACACACACAATGTAAAACCAAAATTAGCATTTTAATCAACAGTTCATTTTTTGGAGTATCGCAATAATATGGTATCGTGAGTTCAGTATCGTGATGTGTGACATGAGTGTATCGTTACACCCCTAGTGTTAATAAAATTGGATGCTTTTCAGTTGATATATATTTATATTTTACAGTTTGAAGCTTTCATTGTGAGTATACTGGCTGGGTTTACAAAAGTTTATAGATCTTTAAGGTAGATCTCCAGGAACATGACTATAAAGGGATAGTTCACTTTGAAATTAAATTTTGGTATGTTTTAGCTTACCTCAAGTGCATCCAAGATGTAGGTGTCTTTTTCCGCAGTAGTTTCAATTTTGATATTTTTAGGTCAAACCGTTCTTGTCTGTCAGTCATATAATGCAGGTCTGTGGTCACTGTCTCAAAGAGCATGCACAGAGTCCAAATTAAACAATTCCCCATCGTAAGTACACATTGATGGCCTAAGACACGAAACGAGCGGTTTGTGTGAGAAAATTAACTGTATTTATATCGTTTTTTAAACTCTTGTACACAACCACATCCAAGTGATCTGAGGGCGCGCGCGCTTCCTAGTGTGTGACGTTTGCGCAGACTGGTGCATAGATATATACACTAGAATAGATGCCGCCTTGGCTACGGCATTCGTTCCAATGAACTGCCGTAGCCAAGGCGACATCTAGTGTATATACCATTGTTTTAATTTGGACTCTGTGCATGCTCTTTGAGACAGTGACCATAGACCTGCATTAAATGACTGACAGACAAGAACGGTTTGACCTAAAAATATCAAAATTGAAACTACTGCGGAAACAAAGACACCTACATCTTGGATGCCCTTGAGGTAAGCTAAAACATACCAACATTTAATTTCAAAGTGAACTATCCCTTTAAGTCCAGCTCAGACTACAGACTCGACTCAAAGCGAAGGCATTTTAGTGTTATTAGCGGGAATGAGCGCAACAGAACCGCCGAGACCGTCTCACCTGACACCTTTAGCCCACACGGCCTTATTGAGACGGGTATCGATGCGAACATCCGGCGTGCCCATCTCCTTCACCGCAAACTTGCGGATCTCCTTCAGCGCTCGAGGAGCTCTCCTCTTGAAAGAGCTGGAAGAGAGGAGCAGAGATGTGTGTTAATCCTCCAGTGCGAGCTACAGGTGAGCGTTCACTCGCTCCAGGTGTGATGAAGAGAGGAGCAGAGGTGTGTGTTAGTCCATCAGTGTGAGTTACAGGTGAGCGTTCACTCGCTCCAGGTGTCACTTACATGCCATGGATGCGCTTGTGGATGTTGATGGTGTATTCACGCGTCACAACCTCATTGATGGCGGAGCGGCCCTTCTTCTTCTCGCCCTTCTTGGGTGCCATCTGCACACACACACATAGAGATATCAACACAACACAACACAATCACACACTGGACATGCATGCATCACTTCACTGGATACACGTCACTCATTAACCAAAACACACCAATATCAACCAATGCTGAATTTATTTCTCATTGTAAAACCCTACAGTACTAGAACATACAGTTCTGAGACTAAACTCTGATTGGACGAGAGACACACAACTGCTAATAATACAATCACGAGCTAATGAACTACATAGTGCAAGAATTGACTACTATTGTCATGATTACTCATATATGTAACTTTATTCATCGGGTTAAAACACAGTTTACCCGGTTAAAATCAGTGTAATTCTGCAGTTTAACGCTTTATATTTTTTTCCGTCTCATTCTCTCACGGACGCGTTAGCATTAAGTCTTTAATCACTCACATCAGCGTCTTAAACACAACAAAACGCATCACAGTGATTCATAATGTGTCTGTACACACAAATGTGACATTAAACTTCATTATTAGTGCTTAATAACGCGGATGATGCTGGATTTATAGACGATAAGCGAGAGGAAGATACTCACTCTGTACGATGAATGTGGGAAAGGAAGAGCGGTGGATTATGGGTCACATTCAAGGCGGAATACACATTCACATCCGGGTCAGTACACGTTGTTGAGTTGTCCTTGTTTTTTTTAATGACGTAAATATATATGAGTGAATATTATGTTTATAATAATAATGAAAAACAACTTTTATTTTAGTACGCAATTTGTGATTTTTTTGACGTTCTATTTGTTTTCCGTATTATCATTTTTTTGAAACTACATTTCCCATAAATCCGTTCGGCGCACAGGAAGCGCTTACCGACAACCGCGACGGTTATGAGTGAGTGGAAGTGAAGAAGATTCAGATTATAGAATAGAAATAGACTAATGATTAAAACATTAGCCTGTAAAATCTCTCAGATAAGTGTTATATCGGCACTGGAGCGTCACCGCGTCTGGTCTTTTATTGAATATTCATGAGCTGACGGGACGGTATCGATGAGCTCCACTCAGGTAAATGTTGTTGTTAACGGACTGTGTCACAAAACCTACAGAGTTCCCTAAATAGACAGCAGTTTCGGGAGTTTAGTAAGTAAAAAATAAAACTGGGTGTATTATTTGAGGTTCGTCTGATGTGTTTCATTAAGCTGAGAAATGTTGTGAAATAATTAGAATATTTGAACAGTTACTGTACAATAAATGTATTAACCCCATAAAACCGTTGGTATCATATTTGCAGCACATTTCTAAGGCCTATAAATGATCAAACTTCTGTCGTCTGATTGATAGTTTAGACTTCTTTAGCAAGTACAAGGCTTTTAGTATAATTGTACAAACGTCCTCCTTCAGCTCAAAGTAAACATTAGAAAAACTTTTATATTTTTAGTAATATTTCAGCGGTACTGAAGCAAATTACACTAGTCAACATTAGAAGTGGATCAAAAAAGTTCATCAAAGTTGTTCTCATGAATCTCAAAATTCATGTATAACTTTGATGAAAGGTTTTGATCCACTTCAAATGTTGACTATTGTAGGGTTAATAGATTATCCAGACATAATTTATTAGAAAAATCATGAGTATCAAATATGATCATTAGGCTTTTGAGGAAGGTCTCTCAATCATTGTATTGCATTTATATGTTTTAAAACTACAGAGCTTTGATCATAAAACTAAGCATTTAAATATCACCTGACTAAGACATATTATTGGCTGATATTGATATTAAATGCATTTTCTGTATTTGCTATACTGTTATAATGTACTCATTGATTTGCATTACAAGCATCAGAATTTCATCTTACTTTTTGGCCATATACAGTAAATATCAGCATCTGCAACAAAATTGCATATTTTTTGCTCAGTTTTAGTCTCTAAATAAAACGGAGGTGTTTTTCCTCCATAGTCTCACTATATCATATTATATGAGCCATAAAAGCCTGATGTATCAAATATGATTCTCAACAAAAAACACACATGCATTTGTATTAGATTTTCTTTTATATTTTGTCTAAAGGTTTATTTTTTATTAAATTATTTTCTATGTCAGGCTTTACAGGATTAGACTTTACTCTCTGAATCAAACTCATGAAGTGTCGTAGATCCTTCCAATTGTAGATCTAGTTTAAAGTCACTAATTGACTATTCCTATTTTTATATGGAATATTGCCGTATCCGTGCACATCATTGATGTTCCTGGTAATCTTGAATCAGAGTAACGTCCTCTTGCAGCATCTCTTCTCTTCTCTGATGATGTGGGCGGGGCAACAACCTGTCACTCACATGAGATCCACCAATAGCAAACCACAAGCATCCAATCAAAATCAAGCCCCGCCCTACATTTATTCTTGTTTGAGAAGCGTTTCACTTATACATCAGAATAGCGATCTCAACTTCATTTCATGCCGACTTCACTTCATCTACTGTTGTGTGTCTCTTCCTAGTCCTCCTGATCCAGTGGCCTGTGTGACAGAAGCATCATGACGCTGGCTCCTAAAGAGCTGTCGAACCTGCTGGGCATCATGTCGGAGGACGCCTGCAGCAACAGCTTCGAGCAGTTGTCCACCGCCTTCCACCACTGCTTCGGGAAGGCCGAGCACTTCCGTGTGGGCTCGGTTCTGGTGATGTTGCTGCAGCAGCCCGACCTGCTGCCCAGCGCCCCGCAGAGGCTCACGGCGCTGTACCTGCTGTGGGAGATGTACCGCACCGAGCCGCTGGCCGCTAACCCCTTCGCCGCGGTGTTTGCGCACCTGCTAAACCCATCGCCCTCCGGAGAGGAGCAGGAGAAACCGCTCTCAGGTACGTCCTCCTCCTCCTCCTCCTCCTGGTTGTGTTTGTCTTGCATCATGGAAAGATGGAAAGATGAATGTGAATTTAAATTGGGTCATTTATGTAGTAGAAATGTGAAATTATTGTAGAAGTTGGAGCCTTCTAGACTGAGAAAAGCCAGAAAATGTATTTTTGGCTCATGTGCATGAAAGACTACAACTCCCAGAATGCACTTGCTTCGCTGCTCTACGAGGCCACGCCCACCGGTTACAGAGGGCATTATCGGAAGAAATGACACAGCTAGGCTACTAGTCGACTGGAAACTGAAAAGACGGCGTTTTATGGTGAGATCCCCCTATGGGCGGGTTGAAGACATGCGGGACGAGCTCCTCCTACTGGCTGGAGTCTCTCGCCTCTGGACAGAAGAGCCTCTGATGACGATAAATGACGATATTTACGTCATCTGAGGGTTTTTTCCAGACACACGATACAGAAATCTCTCGTCTCAGGAGGACATGAGGGAGGGAAGCACGGTCACTCGAAAGGGTTTCTACTGATACAAAGCTTAATGCTAATCGGTGAAGTATCCCTTTAAAGAGATAGTTCACCCAAAAAATAAAAAATAAATAAAATTAGCCCATGATTTACTCACCCTGAAGCCATCCTAGGTGTATATGACATTCTTCTTTAAGTCGAATACAATCAGGAGTTCTGTTTAAAAAAAAGTCCTGGCTCTTCCAAGCTTTATAATGGCAGTGAATGGGTGTTTGTTTTTGGAAGTCCTTCAAAGCGCATGTATTCATGATTAAAGTGCTTGAAGCGGCTCTGCGGGGGTTAATAAAGGCCTTCTGAAGTGAAGCGATGCGTTCATGTAAGAAAAATATTCATATTTAAAACTTTATTGACTAAAATAACTAGCTTTTGGCAGACGGCCGTACACAAGTCGACTTACCCTAAAGAGTAACACACGCATTTGACTGATGTTAATGTCGAGCTATATATATATTAGGGCTGGGAATCGATTACAAAAAAATTAACTAATTAATTGCACAATTTGCTGTAATTAATTGCAATTAATTGCATTTCCTCCAAGCTTGTAATCATCAATATTTAAACTTAGAATCACCTAATTAAATGAAAAAGGAACAGAAAATAGCCCTATATTAAAATAATATTAAACATCAATATATCAATGTATTATTCTTTTTCAATAATCAATCAACATAATCAATTTAACAGATTAAAAAAAAAAACTATCAAAATAAAATACAGTCCTACAACGCTATTATTACCAGAGTATGTGATCAGAGCAGGTCATTTTACCATTGTTGCCCAGCATGACTATACCAGCTCAGCAAACAGAAGTCTACTACTGAGAAATTTCACGTTATTTGAGCGGACTTTGTTTTTTTTTTATGTGTTAAACTTCTCAAATTAATCGCAAAGATTAACACGTTAATTCCCCCAGCCCTAATATATATATATCATCCAGAATAGACACAAAACATTTTTAAATTGAGTGAAAATTGTGTAAAATAAGTTTACTTTCAGCGGTTTTATGAAAAGTCTTCCTCTAAAAGTCTTATATACTGTATCTGAATTGACCTGAATAATGACACTATTGTCTTCCGTAGAACTGAATTAAACTCGTCTTATAGACCCCTTTTGCGCCGACGTCACAGTTACGTCACGGCGCTAGCTGGAGGCAAAACAAACGGAAAACTGGAGGCGGCCAATACAAACCAGCACAGATTCGGCTACATAATAAGGAGCTTAAATTATTATTTTTATTATTAAATGTCATCTTGTTGTGTTGTTGGGTGCAAGAATCGATGAAAAATGAGTATGCTGTATCTGGAATAAAAATAAATATTTTGTAAATATAAATAATATAAGCTTTCCTGTAGCTCTGGCGCTTGCAACGCCAAGGTCACGGGTTCGATTTCCAGAGAAAGCAAGAATTGATAAGAATGTAAATGTGTGCCTTGAAATGCAATGTAAGTTGCTTTAGATAAAAACGTCTGCCAAATGCATAAGTGTGAATGTGAATGGTTCCCTGCAGGCTTTCTTCCTCCGATCACTCTGCCGGAGAAGTTCTTCCTCTCGCAGCTGATGCTCGCGCCGCCCCGAGATCTCTTCAAGAAGACGCCGAGACAGGTGTCCTCCATGGACGTGAGCGCCACGCCACAGACCATCGACATCAGCGGACTCCAGCTCGCACTCGCTGGTACGAAGCGAACTACAGATGCAGTTATATAAGGCTTGAAGTGTTAGTTCACCCAAAAATGAAGATTCACATCTTGTGTCTTTTCTTTCAGAGCGTCAGTCGGAGCTTCCCACTCAGAGTAAGGCCAGTTTTCCCAGCCTGCTTAGCGACCCAGATCCAGACTCCTCCAACTCGGGCTTCGACAGCTCCGTGGCCAATCAGATCACAGAGTCTCTGGTGACTGGACCTCGTCCTCCTCTGGAGAGTGAGTGTGAGGCTGATGTTTAGTAGGGGTGTAACGATACATATCACGATACTGAACTCACGATACGATATTATTGCGATCATGGCCTGAAGTTAACTTTTTTGACCACCAGCCACTGTGGCGGGTGGATTTAAAAATCCACCCGCCACAGTGACTTTTTACCAGCCAATTTTTTTTTTTTGGCCTCATAAAAGGTGAAAAAAAAAAAGGATTTGCACAAACATTTGTTCTTTAACTTGTAAGAATACACATTTAAGTGCTGTCAAGTTATTAACGAGATCCATACAAGTAATAATAATTCTTAATACAGATATAGACCGAGTGCAGCTCGTATGTAAACAAATCACACGCGGCTGTGTTGATGGCTGGGCAGCTGTTAGTTACAGCGTTCAGGAACCGTTAAGCAGAACTAAATTAATATTGTCATTACTGGTAAAGTTACCGGGTAGGCTACCGGACATTTGGACACAACATCTGTGCAACTGTCATTGTACTGTAGCCTATGTCAGCGTTGCATTATCTCATCTCATCTCACCAACAGTTTAAACAACTCACACATTCAAACGTAGTCAGAGAAGACGCATCTTTCTCTCCGATCACATACGTTCCGAAACACTCAAACTGCGCTGCATTCACAGATGCTTTCTTTACTCCAGTAATGTGCCGCCACATTTTTAGCTAAAATCCCGCCACATTTTTAGCTAAAATCCAACGAAACATACAACTTCGTTTGAATGTCAAAGAACAGTTGCAAAAAAAAAAAACACACACACACAAAAAAAAACTAAAAAAACAATCGCCCCTTTAGTTACTGTTGCTATGTCCGACAAGCTACACCGCGCGCGCTCACGCCAAACCATGATCTCACGCAATGAAAAGCACATCGCGCAGCAGAGAGGACACTGACAACACGCTGACAGACAAGACAGTCCAGGTTACTTTTGATATTAAACAAAGTCTCAACGTTAAAATTTGGTCATTTTTAAAGAAATTTAGACAATACCGTTTTGTGGCTCTGTAATGTGTCTTGACAGATCGCTGTGGTGCCTCAAGTTAAAGCTGCTCGTGAACCGATCATCTCTTCCTTCTAGTTAATTTATAGCATCAAATAAACATGAATGAACATAAGAAGGAATGAAGTTTTAACTGCGGAAAGATGTCAGTAGGTCTACTCAGTACACTCCGTTTTTTCAAGTTCAAATCCTCCAACGTTGAACTCTCCTGACTGCTTTGTCGGACAAAAAAAAGACGGATTCGGCGGATTATGATTGGCCAGATCGCCTGTCAATCAAACTCCCCGCGAAGGGTCGATTCTCATTGGCTGCCTGCCAATGTGGCAGGTAGATTGACAGTGTTACCCGCCAATTGAAGAATTCACCCGCATTTGGCGTGTGGTCGGGTGTTAATTTCAGGCCCTGATTGCGATACTCCAAGACATGTGATATAAGGTTAACAGAAAATGAACTGTTGATTAAAATGCTAAATTTGATATTACACTGGTGTGTAAATGAATAGTCTTGGACTTGGTGCTGAAACCCAAAGCACAGGACAATAGAGACACCAGAATAACAATATTCATGATTTTGAAGCTGGTGATTCAAAGACAATAGCATGATTTTAGACACTAAAACTCTGTAATCTTGAGGGTAACACATTACACAAGACATACACAACTATACACAACACATACACAACTATACACAACACACATTGTCACTATCCACGATACATATTGTTGCATTTTTGTGTTGCGATATATTGTGACATGATTGTTACACCCCTAGTGTTTAGTTTGTTTTTATTGTGATGCAACGGTTAAACGGGTCTTTTGTGTCCCGTCTGGTTCTCTGTCAGGCCACTTTCGTCCCGAGTTTATCCGGCCCGCTCCGCCTCTTCTGGTGTGTGAGGATGAGCTGTCCTGGCTCAACCCGTGTGAACCGGATCATCGGATTCAGTGGGATCGGTCCATGTGTGTGCGGAACGGCACAGGAGTGGAGATCAAGCGCATCATGGCCAAAGCCTTCAAGAGTCCATTATCAGCGGCACAGCAGACGCAGGTACACAACATCACAAAACACTGTCATGTCCAGCTCACGTTTCACCCCAATTATGAAGGGGTTGCTTGCATTATTTAGACATGTTTTTGTGACAATTAAAGGAATGGTTCACTTCAAAAAGAAGATATTTTGAAGAATGTTGGAAACCAAACAGTTGATGGACCCCATTGACTTCCATAGTATTTTTTTCCTACTATGGAAGCAAATAAAAAAAAAAAACCTGTTTGGTTTCAGCAGAACAAAAAAATTTGCGTTTCTAAGATGCTATTTCACGTCTTGAGACTCAAGGTTTTTTAAAACCCATTGGCGCTCCTTTCTAGCTGCTTTTTTTTTTTTTTTTTTGCTTTTTACTAAAAATGTTATCTCTTTAATGTTTTTGTAAATAAAGGGATCTGAAAGTAAAAAAAAGTAAATAAAAAAATAAAAAACAAAAATCTCTCTCTCTCTCTCTCTCTCTCTCTTTTTCTCTCTCTCTCTCTCTCTCTCTCTCTCTCTCTCTCTCTCTCTCTCTCGTCAGCTGCTTGGTGAACTAGAGAAGGATCCTAAGCTGGTTTACCATATTGGACTGACACCAGCCAAACTACCGGACCTGGTTGAGAACAACCCTCTAGTGGCCATTGAGATGCTCCTGAAACTCATGTCATCCAACCAGATCACGGAGTATTTCTCTGTCCTGGTCAACATGGACATGTCACTGCACTCCATGGAGGTGGTCAACAGGTACAGCGTTAAACTCTTTCTCTGATCATGGCAGGACAGTGTCACGGCCAGCTCGTTCCCGACCGTAACATAAAGAGCATTACACACACAAACCAACAGTTTGCATCGCAAAATTATTTATTAAAGAAAAAATCGGTTACAGAAATATAACACAATGTCTAGGGATTTAAATAAGCAAGAGAAAATAGTAGTCCAATGGGGTAATAATGAATGTTGGTAAATAATAGACAAACTAAAATAAAACAAATTGGAACAAAAATGTTCCATCAGAGGAAGTAACGTTGGGTAAATCGGTCCAAATATTTCTACTATCCACCCGTAAATTATCCAGTTAACAGTGACGTCACAGTCGAATGATATACTGCCACCATCAGGTAGAGAATAAAAAGACAGGGTCGAGCGTAAAAATCTCGATTGTTTCGTCTGTGATGTGTAAGTGTTTCATTCACAGGGTACTTGAGTACTTGAGTTTGACTTTTTGATATTTAAGTCCTGGAAAAACCTTGAAAACAGCCATATATGCGCAATATACTTGAAAAGTGCTTGACTTATTTAAATACAATTTATATGAAATGTAATTTTTTCGTAAAAAAACACTAATGCAATATTTTCACCGAAAATGAACACTTGCAGCCCGTCTGATAAACCCCCATCAGACCTTTCCTCGATACGAAGTACGCCAACACTATAATATAAAATATTATTTATTGAACAATAATAGCCATTATAAACTTTATACTATTAAATACGTTGTAAGTTGTGTTTTTGATACCTTATAAACATATTTTATTAGATTGTCCTGGACTTAATACAAGTAGAATGCTCTTTTATGAAGATACCTCACTTAAGGACTTATATAGTAAGATTATGCCTGAAAAGGTTTGGGATTTATTTATTTTTAATCATATGTTAATTTAAAAAATCTTGCTGTTTTTGTTTGTTTGGTTTTTATTGTATTTATATGATATTTGTATTTTTGTAATTACATTTTTGCCATGAAAATAACTTTGAATGCTGACATGGCACTAAATAAAACAATCTGAATCTGGATACCTTATATATGTAATTTAAGTTTAAAAAAATCCTAACGATATTGTTTGATAAGTGCGATCTCTGATTGTAGTCCTTCAAAACCAAAAAAGGAGTCCTTGAAAGTCCTGGAGTTTCAGTGTCTGTACGAACCCTGCACTCAGTGTGTGTGTGTGTGTGTGTGTGTGTGTGTGTGTGTGTGTGTGTTGGACTGCAGGTTAACGACAGCGGTGGATCTTCCTCCTGAGTTCATCCATCTCTACATCTCCAACTGCATCTCCACATGTGAGCAGATCAAAGACAAATACATGCAGGTAAACACACGGACCATCATGCATCTGTGTGAGCAGCTGTTAATGCTTTTATATATAGAAATCTAAATCAACAAAGACGCATTAAATTGATCAGAAGTAACAGTAAAGACATTTATAATGTTACAAAATATTATTTTTCAAATAAATGCTGTTCTTATGAATTTTTCATTAAAGAATCCTGAAAAATAAACCAAACAAAATGTTTCCAGATTCTAGATTCCTGATTTTTTTTTTTTTTTCTGGTTTTAAGCAAAAAAATCACTTAATTTTGATCCATTTAAACGAGACTTAATAACCTCAGTCATTTTGCTTCTCCAGTAAATGTATCTCGATTTAAGAATGTTTAGATATTTGTGCTGGAAAACAAGACAGAAACACTGAGGAAGAACATCATTTTTATCTGTGTTTGGTGTTTGATTTGTGTGGGCTACAGTGCATACCATACAATATTACACCAATTATTTGGTTACATAAAAGCATATATAGTCAGAATGTAACATGCATGTTAACACTGGGAAAACTTGTATCAGATGATCTGAAAAACATACAGAGAAATCTGGAAATTTGTTATTTTGAAAAGGCAGATGTGGTTTAAAGGGATAGTTCACCCAAAAATGAAAATTAACTCGCCCTCAAGCCATCCTAGGATTCAACTTAAGTGTAAAGCGCAACTTATGCGAGTAATTAGTAATAAAGCAGACTTGTTGCTGATATTTACACTACGCCATTTATGATAGATAGATGCACTTTAATGATGGATAGATGCACTTGCACTTTAATGATGGATGGATGCACTTTAATGATGGATGGATGCACTTTTATGATGGATAGATGCACTTTTATGATGGATAGATGCACTTTTATGATGATAGATGCACTTTTATGATGATAGATGCACTTATCATGGATAGATGCACTTTTATGATGGATAGATGCACTTTTATGATGGATAGATGCACTTTTATGATGATAGATGCACTTTTATGATGGACAGATGCACTTTTATGATGATAGATGCACTTTTATGATGGACAGATGCACTTTTTTGATGATAGATGCACTTTTATGATGGACAGATGCACTTTTATGATGATAGATGCACTTTTATGATGGACAGATGCACTTTTATGATGGATAGATGCACTTTTATGATGGACAGATGCACTTTAATGATGGATAGATGCACTTTTATGATGATAGATGCACTTTAATGATGGATAGATGCACTTTTATGATGATAGATGCACTTTTATGATGATAGATGCACTTTTATGATGATAGATGCACTTTTATCATGATAGATGCACATTTATGATGGATAGATGCACTTTTATGATGGACAGATGCACTTTTATGATGGATAGATGCACTTTTATGATGGACAGATGCACTTTTATGATGGATAGATGCACTTTTATGATGGACAGATGCACTTTTATGATGGCTAGATGCACTTTTATGATGGATAGATGCCCTTTTATCATGGATAGATGCACTTTTATGATGGATAGATGCCCTTTTATGATGGACAGATGCACTTTTATAATGGATAGATGCACTTTTATGATGGACAGATTCACTTTTATCATGGATAGATGCACTTTTATCATGGATAGATGCACTTTTATGATGGACAGATGCACTTTTATCATGGATAGATGCACTTTTATGATGGATAGATGCACTTATCATGGATAGATGCACTTGTATGGTCTTCTAAAGACAAACACCCATTCACTGCCATTATAAAGCTTGGAAGAGCCAGGACATTTTTAATATAACTCAGATTGTATTCGTCTGCGAGAAGAATGTCATATACACCTAGGATGACTTGAGGGCGAGTAAATCATGGGCTAATTTTAATTGTTGTGTGAACTATCCCTTTAAAGAGGCTCGAGTGCTGTTATTTTTGTGCTCATTCTCTCTCACGATCTCTCCTCTCCTGAAGAACCGTCTGGTGCGTCTGGTGTGCGTCTTCCTCCAGTCCCTCATCAGGAATAAGATCATCAATGTTCAGGATCTGTTCATCGAGGTTCAGGCGTTCTGCATCGAGTTCAGTCGTATCCGTGAGGCCGCGGGCCTGTTTCGCCTCCTCAAGACCCTTGATAACGGAGAGATGCCGGCCGAGAGCAAGATGGCCAAATGATGACGAGCGCATGAACTCCAGGACTAAAGCTGAGTCTCTCTCTGAAAGCCTTTCACTTCACAGCGTATCAACTTCCTCATGTTTTCCCACATGGACATGTTCAACCTTTTTTTGATCCTGATGCGTTTTTTTTCTTTTCGTCCATTAAAGCGGTGGTTACTTACACGTTCTTCATAGTATGTTTCGACTCCTCTGCTTCATTAACTTTAATAAGTTCAGTTTTGCTGAATTTGAAGTAGTTTTATGTTCTTTATTTTGACGTTTATCTCAGCCATAAACACGATGATGATGATGATAATGCTGAGTGAAATGTGAACGTTTGACTGCGTGACGTTTAATCTGGATGTTTGGGTAACACACAAAAGCCTTCATATATAATGCATTATATAAGTAATTTAATGCATTAATTATGCGCCTTATAATGCATTGTATGGTCTCATGAATAATTGTAACCACCGTTATAATCCTTATCTATTCATTGTTACACCTTTAGAAAGTATAATAGAACAAACTACCAATTTCGGAAATATTATGCTACATTTAACTCTGAAAATATATAATGCATTGCAGCGAACATTATGAATATCTTTATAATACATTATACATAAAGGCTTTATGTAAAGTGTTAATGATGTATGTTCTTTCAACACAAATTAAAATGGAGATGTTTAAGTTAACAATGGCAGAGTATTTGAGACTAATCATTTTTAAAGCTTCCATGCATTGCAATAAAACAGGTCAAATTTTATTTGTATATCTTTTCACATCACACATGGTTTTGAATCAGCTTGACCAAGTCATAATGTTAATGTTTATATAATATTGTGATGTCTCACTAGTCACGCTCCTCAGTTTAGAGATGGATGACAGGATTTTTTATATTAGAGGACGATATAAAGCATCAACCAGATAACTTATAAGTGTTATTACTCTTTTTTTCAGTGTGTGTAATCTGGATTATGAGGTCAAGACTGCAAAAATGAATTGTAATTAGAATATATTACACTTTAAAATGCCCATATGTAGACTAAAGGTACTTTTCTATTGATTAAAGATTAATAAACACTGTAACAGATGCATTGCTCATTGCTAGTTAAGGCATTAACTAATGGGACCTCATTGTAAACTGTTACCTAATAGTATATTACTTTATTTGAGTGTACCACTGTATATATACGAGTAAAGATGGATTAACATATAATAGTTCTCATCTGAAATGAGTTTTATTATCAGATTATGAAATGCGAAACAAGCACAATCACTCAAGTTACAAAACTTTAATGTTTTTATTTGCACAGTGACATTTAAACATGTACATTTGTCTCAGATCTGTGAGTCTTAACGTGTGTTTGCTGTCATTTATCATTTATAGCCGGAAGTACCTGAACATTTAAAAAGAGCAAAACTGGGCTGACTTAATTTCTCTCCTCGTTTCACCACATACGCACACAGTGCCAAAGACATGAACAGACGTGACCTTTGACCCCTTTATCTGCTAATGGAGTTTGGCCTTCAAAACTGTTTGAGCTGAAACGAAAAATTCATTTGCCAAAATTTCGGTGCATCAATAATAAAGGCCTAGTTATGACAAGAAATTCATGCTTTAAAATCATTTACTTTTAAGTCGTAATTAGCCTATGACATAAAAAGTTGAAATTCTGACATATTAAGTCATAATTATTACATGTCAAAATTATGACAGTGTAATTTAAACACACACTTAAGTCACAATTATGACAGTCAAAATTATGATGTAAAAAGTTGTACAAAATGATGTACAAAACTTGTTTTCCCTAAAAAGTGAAGTTGATTTTTCTGACTCCATTTGCAGATATTTGTTCTTTTTTTAAACTATTTTTATAAATCTTTCAGCATTTTTCAGAAAACAAGACTTTTTGCGTATCCAATAAATGCATCTTGATTTAAGAATGTTTGGATGATTTAAGAATGTTTGGATATTTGTCCTGAAAAACGAGAAATATATATATATTTTTTTACAGTGCATGACATTTGCATGTATGCAGGAACCCAATAGCTGAGCAACTATTAAAGACACATGAAGGAAATGTAAAAGGCGATGAGACGCAGGCGTATATTCCCGGTTGCGGTTCTAGATTCGTCTCATTCCTCGAGCCATGAGGCAAGCGAACACCGTCATCACCATCTTGGGCTTCACCTCCACCAGATCCTCGGGCAGCGCGTACACTCGGGCTCCGATCTTCCTCGCCATAGAGATGGCGTACCTTAAAAACACAAGTCAAGTCAGCTTTATTTATACAGCGCTTTTTACTCTCAGAAGCAAAGGTACAAAAGCTGTCACTGGGGCGGCTCCTTTTCTTGAAAGGTACACCGTTGCACCTAAAGAGTGCATATTAGTCTCTCAAAGGTGCATTTTGGTACCAAAAGTGTACATTTTAGTATCTA
>CM040799.1:2447500-2477500 GCA_022829025.1 Squalius cephalus
TGTGTGTGTGTGTGTGTGTGTGTGTGTGTGTGTGTGTGTCCTAGAGAAGCACAACACATTAAGAGGTGTGTGTGTGTGTGTGAGAGAGAGAGAGAGAGAGAGAAAGCGTGTGCTGTTTACTTTAAAGCCGCTGATGGTGCCTTTTCCGGCTTGTTTGAGCGCGTCGTTCACCCAGGTCACGATGGTGTCGTCGTTCACCTTCTGCCCGTCGCCCAGATCCTCCAGGATGTTCAGTGTGTACCTGCAGACAGACGAGTGATGAGGGGTGTGTGTGTGTGTGTTCTGTGTGTACTTATCGAACACAAGTTCAGTATGGCGTACCACAAGGCTCAGTACTAGGACCGCTGCTGTTCACTCTGTACATGCTACCATTAGGAGATATCATTAGGAAACATGGAATTAGCTTTCACTGTTATGCTGACGATACTCAGCTGTATATTTCTTCATGCCCGACGAAACTTACCAATTCACAATATTAACGGAATGCATATCTGATATAAAAAACTGGATCACTCGTAATTTCCTACTACTAAACTCTGAAAAAAACAGAGATTCTAATTATTGGACAAAAAATCTTCCTCGCGTAATAACCTAGAATACTGTCTAACACTTGATGGCTGCTCTGTCAAGTCTTCGTCGTTGGTTAGGAACCTGTGTGTGTGAGTGTGCTCTTTGATACCAATCTTTCATTTGAAAATCATGTGTCTAGTATCTGTAAAATCGCATTCTTCCATCTTAAAAATATATCTAAATTACGCTATCATATGCTCTCAATGACAAATGCGGAACAGTTAGTTCATGCGTTCATGACCTCAAGGCTAGACTATTGTAATGCTCTACTGGGTGGTTGCCCTGCACGCTTAATAAACAAACTACAGCTGGTTCAAAACGCAGCAGCTCGAGTTCTTACCAGAACAATGATCTGCTGTAAAGCCAAAACAATCTCTGTTACTGTAATCTCCTATTATCACTGTAAAGCTGCTATGAAACAATCTATACTGTTAAAAGCGCTGTATAAATGAAGGAGACTTGACTACCTGCAGACGGACGAGGGTGATGAGAGGTGTGTTCCTCTCAAACCTGTGTGTGTGTGTGTGTGTGTGTGTGTTTACCTCCTCATGAGCTGCCAGAGTAGAGCGAGTGTGAGAGTTCGATTGCCTTCGTTCAGGTCCTGTCCGGCGATTCCCACCAGAGAGAATTTCGCCTCCTTCTTTCCCAACTCCACTGCGTAGTTACAGTTCTCCAGCTGTGTGTCACATGACCACGTTACACTCGCCGTTAAAATTAAAATGTAATAATAGTATTAGCTTTAATATTTATATAATCTGTGTGACTTCCTGGTTAAATAAAGGTTAAATAAATAATATTTATAATATTAGCTATTATGTTCAATCAATTTTAGTACAATTTTGCAGTATGCTTTTGTCATTTTTATTAGTTTTTTATTACTAATATTACTTTTTTATTTTATTTCCAGTTATAATTTTTAGTGTTTCACCTTAAACTAAACTGAAATTAGACATGTTGCCTTTCAACTAAATGGAATAAGTTAAAGTTTTTCATCTAATATTTATATAATATTTTATTTAATTTCTGTGCTGTATATCAGTTATATTATCGCATTATGTATGAAAGACAACAGACTTAAATATAAAAAGTTATTATATCACTTATTTATGCTGTGCATAAATAAGTGATATCAATTTAAATTATATAAAATAAAAAATATAATAGATTATTTTTTATTCATAAAATAATATGTAAATAAATCCATTAAATATTTAAAAACTTAAAAAAATATATGAACAAAATATACTTTCTGACTTGAATGTGTTAATAACGAATGCCGAACCCTGAGGTTGAGCGTTTCATGGATCATGAGTCTATGCGCACCTTCTTCATGTTGCCGCCCAGTTTGGTGTACGGTGGTTTGTTCACTTTGTCCCAGTCCACAGGAACCTTGATCTTCTCATACAGCTGGAAGATCACCAGCGCATCAGCCAGATCCCTAGAAGAAGAGGACCACAGTGAGAACATGAGAACACACGCCACCTGCTGGACACCTGGAGGTTTACACACAGGTCTCAGTGAAGGGGGTTTAGAAGAGCAGGGTTAAAGGGATCGTTCACCCAAAACTCATCCATGATATGTAAAATAATTTGACAAAATGTTCATTTTTGGGTGAACTATTCCTTTAAACGGCTTTGGCTGTGTTTGGATTGACATACTAGCAAACTACTACTGAACAAACAAACTACTGAACACTGCACAGTACAGCCCACATTATGTGAATAAGTCAAACAGTAAGCATTATCAAATGATTATGTTTCAAACTATAGTTTGCTGCTTTATTGCAGGATTACATCATGCACATCCAGGCATCAGACTGGAAACAGAAATGGTGATTTTTGCGTTTTAATTTAAATAAATAAATAAAAAGTGTGTTCCATTAAAGAAAACTCACTTTATATACAGTAAAATAATTAGTGATATATTTTTTTTGTTTTCATTGGCTGAAAATTAATCTAAAAATAAAGTTTAATAATCAATTAATTTATCAAATTTACTTAATAATCAACACTCCAATAAAGTTGTACCAACATTTAAATTGCACATAAGGCAGTTTTCATATGAACTTGAATGAAATTTCTACTTCAGTTTTTTTGAAATATAAAAATCTGTCTTCTTTTCTTGACAGATTTATTCAAACATTCTAAACATTCATTAAATAATGAAGACATCACTAACAGGTCGAAATATAATTAATATGTAATGCATGTAGTGCATATATTTATTTTTCTGGACAAATATTTTCAGTTGCTGAAATTTCGGTGCATCACTAATAAAGGCACTTCCACCACAGACAAGAAATCCATGCTATTCTATATCATAATTAGGCTTAGACATTAAAAAGGAAAAATTATGACATAAAAAGATGAAATTATGACAGTCAAAATTCTGACATACTAAGTCACAATTATGACACAGTAAAAATTATGTAGTAAAAAGTTTTAAGTTGATTTTGAGTCGAAATTCTTACATAAGTCATAATTGTCAAATTTGAAATTCTGACTTACTAAGTCATAATTTTGACGTTAAAATTATGACATAAAAAGTCAAAATGTATGACAAAATTTTTTTATTGTGACATACTAAGTCATAATTATGACATAAAATGTCAAATTTCAGACAGTCGAAATTCTTACGTAAAAAGTTGAATTATGTCTACGTTTCTCATAATTGACTTTTTGTCATGACAAAAATATCAAAATTATTATTACTTAGTATGTCATAATTATTAATTAGTATGTCATAATTTAAATTTATGTCATAATTTACTAAAACGTGAATTTTTTTTTTTTTTTTTTTTTTTTACAATTTTTTCTTCTTATGTGGCAGAAATGGGCTTCCATATGTTTTAGTGGTTTAGTAGCCACAATTGGTTTTTTAAACTGTTATTAATTACCATTTTATGGTGTTGAATTCTGTGTTCAGCCTGATGTGTGTTTGAGGTGGTACTCACACATAGAGATGATTGACACGTGGATTAACGCCCAGTGAGTTCATCCAGTTTCTGAAGGTGCGTTCCTCTCTGGTCTCTCCTGACAGTGACAGGACATGAGACATGGATGAGATCTCGTTACTTCAACATTATCTCTGCTCAAGCACTATTCACTATTCACTGAATGTAATACATGTAAATACAGACTTCAACAAAAGCCTCCATTTAATCTCATTTAATGTGTAGGAAAAATGGTTGAGATCCACCAAAATAATAATCCAGTTATCATTGACTCATGTTGTTCCAAACCTGTATGACTTTCTTTCTTTCTATTCAACACAAAAGAAAAAGATTTTGAGGAATGTTGGGAATCAAACCGTTTCGGTTCCCATTGACTTCCATTCAATACGTCCAGTTTTTAAAAACGTTTTTCTTGGTTGTGCAAATGTTCAGGGAACATTCCGTTTTGCAAACATCAAAGAATGTTACTTTTGAACGTTCCCTGAACATTCCGAAACTAGTAACATTTGTGAATGTCCAACTAAAAACATTACATGAATGATGTACAGTCAAACCAAAATGTATTCAGACACCTTCAACATTTCTCACATTCTCTCAGTTTATTCGCTATAGTTTAGAAAATGGTAAAAAATATGAGCAGAACTCAGTTGATATTTGACTGGTTTTGTCCGTCCTTCTGTTAGACTGTCTCACACATGAATTATGTTGAATATCTGTCAGCTGTTAAATTTAACTACACAATTAGATAATACCAGTTTAGCTCAACCAATCACCAAGCAATGCTTCATTTAGTTCAGTCTGTGTGTAAAAAGAGCATTAGCAATTAAAGACAACACACTTCAGCAAAACATGATCAGCTCAAAGTGTCTGAATAATATTTGGTATTTGGTATACTATATGAAGAATTTTTGGGTATAATATGTCACAGTTTACTTTATTTAGCTGTCCTTGCTTACATAACTATAGTGTCCTCCACACACTATCAAAAATGATATCTTGTGTCTGAATAATTTTTGGTTTGACTGTATAAATGCACATTATTAGAGACCACATATCATTGAACAAATGTACTATTAATGTTGCTGTAAGAATGTTTTTTCTTAACTTTGGAGAACTTCTCTATCAGGTTTGGAACGACATGAGTAAATGATGACAGAAGGATTCACACACCCTCAATAGAGCTCCAGTCGATGTCCTGGTTCTCCGGCTTCTTCAGAGCGGGATACTTGTTGAACAGATTGGCCACATAGGCCAGGTTGAGTTTGGGGTTTCCTCGCACCACGTCTGTGGCCGTGACGAACTGTCGGCACCCGAGCCGGTCGGCCTGTTCCAGCATGTTCTCGGCTCTCTTCAGGTCATCTTTTTCCTGTCACAACACATGAGTGTATGAGACTCTGTTCAACACAAACCATGAGTGTATGAGACTCACAAACCATGAGTGTTTGAGGCTCTGTTCAACACAAACCATGAGTGTTTGAGGCTCTGTTCAACACAAACCATGAGTGTATAAGACTCTGTTCAACACAAACCATGAGTGTTTGAGACTCTGTTCCAACACAAACCATGAGTGTATGAGGGTCTGTTCAACACAAACCATGAGTGTTTGAGGCTCTGTTCAACACAAACCATGAGTGTTTGAGGCTCTGTTCAACACAAACCATGAGTGTATGAGACTCTGTTCAACACAAACCATGAGTGTATGAGACTCACAAACCATGAGTGTTTGAGGCTCTGTTCAACACAAACCATGAGTGTTTGAGGCTCTGTTCAACACAAACCATGAGTGTATAAGACTCTGTTCAACACAAACCATGAGCGTTTGAGACTCTGTTCAACACAAACCATGAGTGTTTGAGGCTCTGTTCAACACAAACCATGAGTGTTTGAGACTCTGTTCCAACACAAACCATGAGTGTATGAGGGTCTGTTCAACACAAACCATGAGTGTTTGAGGCTCTGTTCAACACAAACCATGAGTGTTTGAGGCTCTGTTCAACACAAACCATGAGTGTATGAGACTCTGTTCAACACAAACCATGAGTGTTTGAGGCTCTGTTCAACACAAACCATGAGTGTTTGAGGCTCTGTTCAACACAAACCATGAGTGTTTGAGGCTCTGTTCAACACAAACCATGAGTGTTTGAGGCTCTGTTCAACACAAACCATGAGTGTTTGAGGCTCTGTTCAACACAAACCATGAGTGTATGAGACTCTGTTCAACACAAACCATGAGTGTTTGAGACTCTGTTCAACACAAACCATGAGTGTTTGAGGCTCTGTTCAACACAAACCATGAGTGTATGAGACTCTGTTCAACACAAACCATGAGTGTATGAGACTCTGTTCCAACACAAACCATGAGTGTATGAGACTCACAAACCATGAGTGTATGAGACTCTGTTCAACACAAACCATGAGTGTTTGAGGCTCTGTTCAACACAAACCATGAGTGTTTGAGGCTCTGTTCAACACAAACCATGAGTGTATGAGACTCACAAACCATGAGTGTTTGAGACTCTGTTCAACACAAACCATGAGTGTATGAGACTCACAAACCATGAGTGTATGAGGGTCTGTTCAACACAAACCATGAGTGTTTGAGGCTCTGTTCAACACAAACCATGAGTGTATGAGACTCTGTTCAACACAAACCATGAGTGTTTGAGGCTCTGTTCAACACAAACCATGAGTGTTTGAGGCTCTGTTCAACACAAACCATGAGTGTTTGAGGCTCTGTTCAACACAAACCATGAGTGTATAAGACTCTGTTCAACACAAACCATGAGTGTTTGAGACTCTGTTCCAACACAAACCATGAGTGTATGAGGGTCTGTTCAACACAAACCATGAGTGTTTGAGGCTCTGTTCAACACAAACCATGAGTGTTTGAGGCTCTATTCAACACAAACCATGAGTGTATAAGACTCTGTTCAACACAAACCATGAGTGTTTGAGACTCTGTTCAACACAAACCATGAGTGTTTGAGGCTCTGTTCAACACAAACCATGAGTGTATGAGACTCTGTTCAACACAAACCATGAGTGTTTGAGGCTCTGTTCAACACAAACCATGAGTGTTTGAGGCTCTGTTCAACACAAACCATGAGTGTATGAGACTCTGTTCAACACAAACCATGAGTGTATGAGACTCTGTTCCAACACAAACCATGAGTGTATGAGACTCACAAACCATGAGTGTATGAGACTCTGTTCAACACAAACCATGAGTGTTTGAGGCTCTGTTCAACACAAACCATGAGTGTTTGAGGCTCTGTTCAACACAAACCATGAGTGTATGAGACTCACAAACCATGAGTGTTTGAGACTCTGTTCAACACAAACCATGAGTGTTTGAGGCTCTGTTCAACACAAACCATGAGTGTTTGAGGCTCTGTTCAACACAAACCATGAGTGTATGAGACTCTGTTCCAACACAAACCATGAGTGTATGAGACTCACAAACCATGAGTGTATGAGACTCTGTTCAACACAAACCATGAGTGTATGAGACTCTGTTCAACACAAACCATGAGTGTTTGAGGCTCTGTTCAACACAAACCATGAGTGTTTGAGACTCTGTTCAACACAAACCATGAGTGTATGAGACTCTGTTCAACACAAACCATGAGTGTTTGAGGCTCTGTTCAACACAAACCATGAGTGTATGAGACTCTGTTCCAACACAAACCATGAGTGTATGAGACTCTGTTCAACACAAACCATGAGTGTATGAGACTCTGTTCAACACAAACCATGAGTGTATGAGACTCTGTTCAACACAAACCATGAGTGTTTGAGGCTCTGTTCAACACAAACCATGAGTGTATGAGACTCTGTTCAACACAAACCATGAGTGTTTGAGGCTCTGTTCAACACAAACCATGAGCGTTTGAGGCTCTGTTCAACACAAACCATGAGTGTATGAGGCTCTGTTCAACACAAACCATGAGTGTATGAGACTCTGTTCAACACAAACCATGAGTGTTTGAGGCTCTGTTCAACACAAACCATGAGCGTTTGAGGCTCTGTTCAACACAAACCATGAGTGTATGAGGCTCTGTTCAACACAAACCATGAGTGTTTGAGGCTCTGTTCAACACAAACCATGAGTGTATGAGGCTCTGTTCAACACAAACCATGAGTGTTTGAGGCTCTGTTCAACACAAACCATGAGCGTTTGAGGCTCTGTTCAACACAAACCATGAGTGTTTGAGACTCTGTTCAACACAAACCATGAGTGTTTGAGGCTCTGTTCAACACAAACCATGAGCGTTTGAGACTCTGTTCAACACAAACCATGAGTGTTTGAGACTCTGTTCAACACAAACCATGAGTGTTTGAGACTCTGTTCAACACAAACCATGAGCGTTTGAGGCTCTGTTCAACACAAACCATGAGTGTTTGAGACTCTGTTCAACACAAACCATGAGTGTTTGAGACTCTGTTCAACACAAACCATGAGTGTTTGAGGCTCTGTTCAACACAAACCATGAGTGTATGAGACTCTGTTCAACACAAACCATGAGTGTATGAGACTCTGTTCAACACAAACCATGAGTGTTTGAGACTCTGTTCAACACAAACCATGAGTGTATGAGACTCTGTTCAACACAAACCATGAGTGTTTGAGACTCTGTTCAACACAAACCATGAGTGTTTGAGGCTCTGTTCAACACAAACCATGAGTGTTTGAGGCTCTGTTCAACACAAACCATGAGTGTATGAGACTCTGTTCAACACAAACCATGAGTGTATGAGACTCTGTTCAACACAAACCATGAGTGTTTGAGGCTCTGTTCAACACAAACCATGAGTGTATGAGACTCTGTTCAACACAAACCATGAGTGTTTGAGACTCTGTTCAACACAAACCATGAGTGTATGAGGGTCTGTTCAACACAAACCATGAGTGTATGAGGCTCTGTTCAACACAAACCATGAGTGTATGAGGCTCTGTTCAACACAAACCATGAGTGTATGAGGCTCTGTTCAACACAAACCATGAGTGTATGAGGGTCTGTTCAACACAAACCATGAGTGTATGAGGCTCTGTTCAACACAAACCATGAGTGTATGAGGGTCTGTTCAACACAAACCATGAGTGTTTGAGGCTCTGTTCAACACAAACCATGAGCGTTTGAGGCTCTGTTCAACACAAACCATGAGTGTATGAGACTCTGTTCAACACAAACCATGAGTGTATGAGACTCTGTTCAACACAAACCATGAGTGTTTGAGGCTCTGTTCAACACAAACCATGAGTGTATGAGACTCTGTTCAACACAAACCATGAGTGTTTGAGGCTCTGTTCAACACAAACCATGAGCGTTTGAGGCTCTGTTCAACACAAACCATGAGTGTATGAGGGTCTGTTCAACACAAACCATGAGTGTATGAGGCTCTGTTCAACACAAACCATGAGTGTATGAGACTCTGTTCAACACAAACCATGAGTGTTTGAGGCTCTGTTCAACACAAACCATGAGCGTTTGAGGCTCTGTTCAACACAAACCATGAGTGTATGAGACTCTGTTCAACACAAACCATGAGTGTTTGAGGCTCTGTTCAACACAAACCATGAGTGTATAAGACTCTGTTCAACACAAACCATGAGCGTTTGAGACTCTGTTCAACACAAACCATGAGTGTTTGAGGCTCTGTTCAACACAAACCATGAGTGTATGAGACTCTGTTCAACACAAACCATGAGTGTTTGAGACTCTGTTCAACACAAACCATGAGTGTATAAGACTCTGTTCCAACACAAACCATGAGTGTATGAGACTCTGTTCAACACAAACCATGAGTGTATGAGGCTCTGTTCAACACAAACCATGAGTGTATGAGACTCTGTTCAACACAAACCATGAGTGTATGAGGCTCTGTTCAACACAAACCATGAGTGTATGAGACTCTGTTCAACACAAACCATGAGTGTTTGAGGCTCTGTTCAACACAAACCATGAGTGTTTGAGGCTCTGTTCAACACAAACCATGAGTGTTTGAGGCTCTGTTCAACACAAACCATGAGCGTTTGAGGCTCTGTTCAACACAAACCATGAGTGTATGAGACTCTGTTCAACACAAACCATGAGTGTTTGAGGCTCTGTTCAACACAAACCATGAGTGTTTGAGGCTCTGTTCAACACAAACCATGAGTGTTTGAGGCTCTGTTCAACACAAACCATGAGTGTATGAGGCTCTGTTCAACACAAACCATGAGTGTATGAGGCTCTGTTCAACACAAACCATGAGTGTATGAGATTCTGTTCAACACAAACCATGAGTGTTTGAGGCTCTGTTCAACACAAACCATGAGTGTTTGAGGCTCTGTTCAACACAAACCATGAGTGTTTGAGGCTCTGTTCAACACAAACCATGAGCGTTTGAGGCTCTGTTCAACACAAACCATGAGTGTATGAGACTCTGTTCAACACAAACCATGAGTGTTTGAGACTCTGTTCAACACAAACCATGAGCGTTTGAGGCTCTGTTCAACACAAACCATGAGTGTATGAGGCTCTGTTCAACACAAACCATGAGTGTTTGAGGCTCTGTTCAACACAAACCATGAGTGTTTGAGGCTCTGTTCAACACAAACCATGAGTGTTTGAGGCTCTGTTCAACACAAACCATGAGTGTTTAGGCTCTGTTCAACACAAACCATGAGTGTATGAGACTCTGTTCAACACAAACCATGAGCGTTTGAGACTCTGTTCAACACAAACCATGAGTGTATGAGACTCTGTTCAACACAAACCATGAGCGTTTGAGGCTCTGTTCAACACAAACCATGAGTGTTTGAGGCTCTGTTCAACACAAACCATGAGTGTTTGAGGCTCTGTTCAACACAAACCATGAGTGTTTGAGGCTCTGTTCAACACAAACCATGAGTGTTTAGGCTCTGTTCAACACAAACCATGAGTGTATGAGACTCTGTTCAACACAAACCATGAGCGTTTGAGACTCTGTTCAACACAAACCATGAGTGTTTGAGACTCTGTTCAACACAAACCATGAGCGTTTGAGGCTCTGTTCAACACAAACCATGAGTGTTTGAGGCTCTGTTCAACACAAACCATGAGTGTTTGAGGCTCTGTTCAACACAAACCATGAGCGTTTGAGGCTCTGTTCAACACAAACCATGAGCGTTTGAGGCTCTGTTCAACACAAACCATGAGTGTTTGAGGCTCTGTTCCAACACAAACCATGAGCGTTTGAGGCTCTGTTCAACACAAACCATGAGTGTTTGAGACTCTGTTCCAACACAAACCATGAGTGTTTGAGGCTCTGTTCCAACACAAACCATGAGTGTTTGAGGCTCTGTTCAACACAAACCATGAGCGTTTGAGACTCTGTTCCAACACAAACCGTTCCAACACGGAATAACTAATGATCTTTGCAACGGAAGTGAATCAATCAAAACAAACTTTAGCTGGACAATACCTTTATTCTAGAGCTGCTGTAAAGCCTGAACAATCTCTGTTACTGTAATCTCCTATTATCAATGTAAAGCTGCTTTGAAACAATATATATTTAGGGCTCAACGCTAAGGATTTTTTCTACTGGTCCAGTCGGGCCAGTGGTTCAAATGAAGCTACAATCTTTTACTTGCCCTGCAACTTTAAAAAGTAGGGTTACGGTCTTTAATAGACTTTAATATTTTTTCTACTGGCCCTGCAACTTTACCCATAACTTACCACGCAGTAAATGTAAATGTGCACGCACGCTAGTCTAATCTATAGACTACATCACGTAGTGTATGCGTGCACTCAATGGGTGTGTTTTTGTTTGTTTTTTTGTAAAGTGAGGGACATACTCGATAATATCAGATCGTTAAATCAACAATTACGATATCATAGACGATGTTGTTATAGCGAATAACAAGCCCGACAGGCTGAACGGGACCCCGACGCGAAGCGGAGGAATCAGCCTGAAGGGGTTGTTATTCGCTATAACGACCGCCTCTCTATACATTATCCCGCTTATTACATGGCTACCTACAAAATAAATAAATAATTTGACACGAATTATTGATTTAAAAAGGAGTTTATTGATTTAAAAACGATTGTATTGCTTCCGCCAAAGAAAATAGTCCGTTCCGCGTCCATAGCAACGCTCTGTTTTTCATGGCAACGGTCTGTTATACTTCGCAGCGGTCTTGTTTATCAAGAAATAACAGACCGCATTCTACATTGGAATTCAGCCAAGCCATGTAATAAATATATATAACGCACACCCCTACAAACACTCATGGTGACTTGACTTGACTAATCCAACCCTATAGTTCAGATGTGTCTGAATGTTGAATGTGTGTATTTTAGATCATCTTAAATTATCCTGTAGTGTGATGAATGTCTCTTACAATGAGCTTATGAACGTTTAAAAAATATTTAGGCCTAAATTTAAGATTTACGTATTTGAATTGCATACAAAATTTCCATCGATTTGAATTACACAATTACACAATTTAGACATAAAATAATCATAACACTTTACAGTAAGGTTCATTAGTTAACATTACTTAACTACCTTAGTTAACATTTACTAAAGATGAACAATACTTCTACAGCATTTATTAATCTTAGTAAATATTAATTTCAAAATTTACTAATATGTTATTAAAATCAAAGGTTGTATTTGTTAACATTAGTTAATGCGCTGTGAACTAACATGAATGAACAGCTGTATTTTTATTAACTAACATTAACAAATATTAATAAATACTGGAACAAATGTATTTCTTTACTAATCGATTATTGTTTGTTCCACAGCTAGCCATATTTGTTCACACTTTTTCACAGAATACATTTAATTGTTTTCACAATTAACAAATGTATTGCGATTCTAAGCAATTTGAATAAATGCATTTTGAAAATATGATCGTTTAAATAAAATCAAATAGATGCAAATCATTAATAATAAACTATGGCATGTTTTTTTGAGTGCAGAAATCTTACATTTATGCATGACTGACAAATATGCATCACATTAAGTTTGTTAAAACTGTATAATCCAAATGGATAGAAATTTTATATGCAATTCAAATACATAAATATTCAGGCCTAAGTATTGCGTGTATAATCATTATAAATGGTTTCAGATTTCAGGTGTTTTCTCATGACATCATAATGGTCCACCAGCATGAATAAGACTAATCAGTGCTACATTAATAATGTATCTCAAAGTGAATGATGTGTGTATGGATGTATTGATGCCGTGTGTTCTCACCCGTATCCCAGTCATGTCGATCGGGATGGCCGGGATGCCCTCGTCGTCTCCTTTGGGTGCCACCTGGTTCAGGATGTTGTAATAAGCCTTGGAGTCCTGCAGGATGACAGATGACGGTGAGGTTACATGCGTTCTGTTTGTTCATATTTGGCCATTTTACATCCAGAGGAGAGCATCATTTACATTTTGGGTGGCAAACGGATTTACATAATCAGAACGTGAACTAGATGAGTAAATCTGTCATGACAAACTTTGATGTTGGCTTGAGAAAGCATGGATGGATGGATGGATGGATGGATGGATGGATGGATGAATTAATGAATGGATGGGTGGGTGGATGGATGGATGGATGGATGGATGGATGAATTAATGAATGGATGGATGGGTGGATGGATGGATGGATGAATGAATGGATGGAAGGATGGATGGATGGATGAGTGAGTGGATGAGTGGGTGGGTGGATGGATGGATGGATGAATTAATGAATTAATGAATGGATGGATTAATGAATGGATGAATGAATGGATGGATGGATGGATGGATGAATTAATGAATGAATGGATGGATGGATGGATGGATGGATGGATGGATGGATGGATGGATTAATTAATGGATGGATGGATGGATGGATGGATGGATGGATGGATGTAGTAATTTTCACAGGCACTTAAATACTGTAGTAGATCAGAATGTTGCTTTCTTCATAATGAGTTATTGCTGATTATATCATGGTCTGGGTGAATACTCGATTCTGATTGGCTGCAGGGTGTCCATTAAAAAGTGATCGAGGACACCTAGTAAATAAACCGTCAGGCGTAACCAGGGAAACCAAGTTATTGTTTGTAAAAACTTTAGATTTCGATTGTAAAACTAATTAAAATATAAACTAATGTTTTAAAAATGTGTTATTTGGCAAGTGACCATGGTATAAGCGGGTTAATGCCCTTCGAGGTGTCCATTGTGTCAGGTATTAATGGACTTTGGCGGAGGTCCCTCCGCTGCACGTCGAACGGTTCACGCCTCGCCGTCGTCCATTAATACCTGACAATGGACACCTCGAGGACATTAACCCTTACATGTGTATTTTAGTCTGATTCTGAAAGTGTTTGATGTTCTGCTACAGTAAAGCATCTTCTGATCAACAGTGTCTGTTTGTTTACTGTACCTTAATATCTGAGCTGAAGTTGTTGATTTTGGGAGCTCCGGCCTCCTCCAGGTGATAGTTGACCCAGCGCAGCAGCAGCTCCTCAGGAGACAGTTTAACCAGATCCTCCAAACTCTCTCCATCCCTGAGCAGTGCGATCAGAGCTACACACACACACACACACACACACACACAAAATCATGTGACTCGACGGAGAAACATACAGTACAGTATGCAGACACAGCAAACACAGAACGTTCCCCTAATGTTAGTATTTGGTTCGTATTTAGTTGATTTTTTTTTCCAGCCAAATTATAATATTCCAGGAACATTCTTTTTAGATTGTATTTTTTTACAACCATAAAATAATGTAAAATAATGTCTCTGTAAAGAAAACGTTCGTGGCAAACTGAAAATGTATGTTTAGGGAAAGATTTGAGAACGTCCTGGGAACCGAAAACTAACATTCCCGAAACTTCCTGGGAATGTGTTAGTTGGACAAACATGATGAAGCTCACACTTCACATCAGTTTTTGTGTGTGTGTGTGTGTGTGTGTGTGTGTGTGTGTGTGTGTAGGTTTAGGGGTCGGGTCAGTGTGTGTGTGTGTGTAATGGGTAGGTTTAGGGGTAGGGTTAGAGTATGTGTGTGTGTGTGTGTGTGTGTGTGTGTGTGTGTGTGTGTGTGTGTGTGTTTAGGGGTCGGGTCAGTGTGTGTGTGTGTGTGTGTGTAATGGGTAGGTTTTGGGGTAGGGTTAGAGTGTGTGTGTGTGTGTGTGTGTGTGTGTGTAGGTTTAGGGGTAGGGTTAGAGTGTGTGTGTGTGATGGGTAGGTTTTGGGGTAGGGTTAGAGTGTGTGTGTGTGTGTGTGTGTGTGTGTGTGTGTGTGTGTGTGTGTGTGTGTGTGTGTGTGTGTGTGTGTGTGTGTGTGTGTGTAGGTTTAGGGGTCGTGTCAGTGTGTGTGTGTGTGTGTGTGTGTGTGTAATGGGTAGGTTTAGGGGTAGGGTTAGAGTGTGTGTGTGTGATGGGTAGGTTTTGGGGTAGGGTTAGAGTGTGTGTGTGTGTGTGTGTGTGTGTGTGTGTGTGTGTGTGTGTGTGTGTGTGTGTGTGTGTGTGTGTGTGTGTGTGTATGTGTAGGTTTAGGGGTCGGGTCAGTGTGTGTGTGTGTGTGTGTGTAATGGGTAGGTTTAGGGGTAGAGTTAGAGTGTGTGTGTGTAATGGGTAGGTTTAGGGGTAGGGTTAGAGTGTGTGTGTGTGTGTGTGTAATGGGTAGGTTTAGGGCGGGGTAGGGTTAGAGTGTGTGTGTGTGTGTAATGGGTAGGTTTTGGGGTAGGGTTAGTGTGTGTGTGTGTGTGTGTGTGTGTGTGTAATGGGTAGGTTTAGGGCGGGGTAGGGTTAGAGTGTGTGTGTGTGTGTGTAATGGGTAGGTTTTGGGGTAGGGTTAGTGTGTGTGTGTGTGTGTGTGTGTATGTGTGTGTGTGTGTAATTGGTAGGTTTAGGGGTAGGGTTAGTGTGTGTGTGTGTGTGTGTGTGATTATTGTGTACCTTCATTCCTACTAATTTCGATGTCGGCGAACAGGCCGATTTTGATGACCTGCCACAGGAGTCCCAGCACTAAATGCTGCCTGCCCTCTTTCAGGTCCTCTGCTCCGATGTTCACCACATGGCAGCCGATGGCAGAGGCCGAGTTCAGCGCGAGGTTCAGATTCTCCTGCACATTTAAACATGATCGAGAGCATTAAAATCCCACCGCAACAGTGTATGACACAAACGGCCCGATCAGGAGTGAGTGTGTGTGTTCACCTGGATCGTGAAGGGTGTGAGCTTCTTCTTATTGATGGTTCTCTCGTCGATGGTGTCCGGCACAGACAGGTTGATCATTTTACTGCAAAGAGTCATATTTATCATATTTCTGACTAGTGAAATATTGTACTGTATGTTCTTTCCCAGCTAACAAAAATATGTTCTGAGAATGTTTTGCTGATGTTCCCATTAAGTTAGGATAACGAACATTCCATTTTGAAAACTTTATTTGAATGTTACTTTTGAATGTTCTATCAACATTCCGAAACAAGTAACATTTAAAAAAAGTTGTTGTAGCTTTTTTTTATTTTATTTTATTTTTTTTTTATTTTTCTGTTTATGGTAAGAAGAAAAAAAATGTGAAAATAAACAGTTTAAAAAAAAAAAAAAAAAAAAAAAAAGTTCTAATAGTTCTAATGTTCTAACATTTAAAAAAGTCCTTCTGTGATGAAAATCCAGCTTTTAATGTTGTTTATATGTCTATATGGTGTGTTTAATCTGCTTTAAGACAATCTATGTGTAAATTCATAAGTCGACGCCATTGCTGAGTATTTCCTCCTTAAAACTGCAGTGAACCAAAGACAGTCTCAAAAACACTCTTTGAAATTGCTGGTGTTTCTGACGTCACAAACTACCTTGTAACCAATCAGATCAACGTGTGATCGTCAACCAGTGGATCTCTGAGCTGAGTGAGTGGAGGCGGGGCTCATTTGCATATTCATAGAGCTGCGAATACTAAATGAGGCAAGGGTGTCGAGTTACAGTCAAGATATTTTATATTTTTTAACAAGATACTTTTTTTTTTTTTTTTATGTTTTAATGTAATGTAATGTTGGTGATCTGCAGGTACCAGAGTACGATGCCGTCTCCCACTGCGGTGAACAGATCGTTGGAACTGGGATCCATGGGAAGGACGTGCTGGCAGTCCGGATCTTTCTCTAAGGCTTTATTGACCCAGTTCACAAAAGCCACTTTCTCCTCCTCTGCACACACACACACACACACACACACACACGTAACGCTGTTAATACAGTGTTTTTTTGTCATTTCTGCTGCTCTAGTCTTGTGTGATGTGTTTTTCCTCACCGGAGTACGAGTGCTGTGTTCCGGATTGTTCCGATGTTCCCGCCACTGAACAGATTCCCTCCTTCTTATTAATGGCTTTCCGGAAGGTCTTGGCCACTTCTGAGCTCTTCAGATCATGAACCACCTGAGACACACACACACACACGACCTTTAGGAAGACTGCACAGGTGACGCGTGTCATTTCTGCTTAAAATCATTATAATTCATACAGTCAAACCAAAAATTATTCAGACACCAGATATCATTTTTAATATTTTGGGTGGGTGCAGGACACTATAGTTAATTTATGCTAGTGAGGATAACAAAATAAAGTAAACTGTGACATATTATACCCAAAAAGTCTTCATACAGTGACTACCAGTAAAATGTATAAAAATTTGGGACCAAAAATTATCCAGACACTTTGACCTTTTGGTTTGACTGTATATTCAGTCACATTTGTAAGTCGCTTTGGATGAAAGCGTATTCTAAATGAATAAATGCAAATATTATTTAAGGGGCCTTCCAGTCAAAAACTTTTGATTTAGCATTTTCCCCTTCATGATAGAGCGTGACCTTTGACCTGACCTTGGAAAACTCATCGAAGGTGATCTTTCCGTCCTGGTTGAGGTCCATGGTCCTGCTGAGCTCCTGAACGATCTCTCGGATACGGTATCCCGGCAGAGGAAGGTTTGCGGCTCGGAAAAGGTCGTTCAGCTCGTCTGTGCTGATGTAACCGTTACCGTCCACATCTACAAGAAAAGGTCAAAGGTCAGTCCCACAGCAAATACACAGCATGACCAGTGCGCTCCGAATCACTCTAATGAACGTATTATTTTAATGCATTGCTCAAAAGAATATTGAATCAGTGTTTTAGTATTATTTATATTCTATTTTAATATTTTTAATTTAGCTTATATTTGTATATTTTCAGTAGTGCTGGGCAACGATTAATCGCATCCAAAATAAAAGCATGTATGCATGCATGTATATATTTAAGAAATATTTGCATGAATATATATTTATATATAATTTATATTATATAGAAATATAAATATTTTATATAGAAATAACACATTTTTCTTAAATATATACATGCATGTGTATATATACAAAATAATTATACACAGCACACACATATATTATGCAAACACAAATTCTTATTTTGGATGCGATTAATCGTTGCCCAGCACTAATTTTTAGTTTTCATTTTTGTTTTAGTCGTTTTGCCTTTTTCATTTGTTTATTTAGCTTTAATTTATTATTTGAGTTTTAGTCATTTTACTACTTAAACTTATTTATTTCAGTTACTTCATGACCAGTGTAGTCCGAATCACTCTAATGAACTGATTCTTTAAAAATGAAACTCAAATGCAGATTTAAATAGGTTTGAATCAATGTTATTTAAGCATTTTATATACTATGATAACCATTTGAATTAGCTTTTATTTTTATTTTTTTCAGTTATCATTTTAATTTTAGTTTGTTTTATTAAGTTTTTATTCATAAACTTATTTCTTATTTCTTATACTTAAACTTATTTCTTTCAGTTAGTTGCCAAGTTGCAAATTTAGCAATTTTAAGATTTTAAATCTTTATTACAATGAATAAAAATGATTTTCAATAGTTTTTTAGTTAATTACAACAGTGGTTTAAGTCAGACGAATAAACTGATTATTTTAATTAATCATTCAAAAACTCAAGTTGTTGGTTTGAATCACTCTAATGAACTTATTATTTTCACGAATCGTTCAGAAGGTTTCAGTGCAATAAATATGAATAAGAACTATTATTTTTGTTAAGAAACTTGGACAAATTATTTGTGGCCCTCAAAAGTACTAAAAAGGATTACTAATAAAGTTGCTGAGGAACCGGAAGTGTAAAGAGGAATCAGATTTGAAAGCAGTTATGAGCCAGTCAGATCTATAGCTTTCACACTGCATCGTTCACTCACCGACTTTGCTGAAGGCCTCTCTCAGGTCCTCCATCTCCTCCGCTGGGATGTGTGCTGTGCCCGCCATCTTTCACTGATAGATAGATCACCTGTGAACAAGAAAGAGATTGAGTTTGTGTTCTGATGATGGTTTATTAAACAGTGGATGGAGAGATGAAGCAGCTGATACTTAAAGGGGTGGTTGATTATGATTTGACTTTTCTAACTTTAGTTAGTGTGTAATGTTGCTGTTTGAGCATAAACAACATCTGCAAAGTTACAACGCTCAAAGCTCAAAGAAAAGGGAGATATTTGCTTTTAAAGAAATCACTTTTTAAGGACTACACCACATTCCTCCCGGGTTAGTGACATCACCAACCCTAGAATTTACATAAACCCCGCCCCCTGAACACCATTTATAGATTATCAAGACAGAATATGCTAATGACTAGAAGATAACTACACATAAGCTTCATAAACTCATCAACTAGCCATTCAGAAATGTCCTGTTGCTTCTACATGTTGTCTCTTCTTCTTGAGTCTCTCCATCATTGTCTGACTCCGGTTTGAACATAAAAGGCTAAAAGTTTTTTAAATGTTCAGTGCATGTGTGTGTGAGGTAAAAGGACATGAGCTCTTGAAGCTCCGCCCCCTGTGCCGGGAGCAGCAGCTCATTTGCATTTAAAGGGACAGACTAAAACGGTGTGTTTTTGCTCACCCTCAAAAAGTGACAATTTTAACATGCTATATAAAAATATCTGTGGGGTATTTTGAGCTAAAACTTCACACACACACTCTGGGGACATCAGAGACTTATTTTACATCTGGTGAAAAGGGCATTATACCACCCCTTTAAAACACCCTCCGTTTGAACAATCAAAACATCCGATATTTCAAATGTTTTTAATATGTTTTTTCTTGGTTATTATGCAAACGTTCCATTTTGCAAACATTACGGGAATGTTACTTTTGAATGTTCTCTGAACATTCTGAAACAAGCAGTAACATTTTATATTAGATGAATGTCTAATTAAACATTTCAGAAAAAAATAGTGGTGTAACGAGACCCTCATGTCACAATTCGACACATATCACGATACTGAACTCACGATACCATATTATTGCAATACTCCAAGACATATGATAAAAGGTTAACAGAACATGTACTGTTGATTAAAATGCTGAATTTGATTTTACATTGTGTGTGTAAATGAATAGTCTTGGACTTGGTGCTGTAAACCCAAAGCACAGGACAATAGAGACACCAGAATAACAATATTCATGATTCTGAAGCTGCAAACAGAATTATTTTAGACGAATGCTTGATCTCTGTCACTGACTAGATATATTTAAAATAATGTAGGCCACTTTTTACTGGTAACATCAGACATTTGACATTATCAGGACACACAAATATTCCCCCATTGCATTATTATACATTATATTCAACATTATATATAGTAGTTTAATGTAGTACTGACACTAAAACTCAAACTGTAATTTTTATTTTGGGTGAATTATACACAACACATATTATCACTATCCACAATACATATTGTTGCATTTTTGTATTACGATATATATATAAAAAAACATTACATGGCCAATGCATAAATAATGTTTTTGTGCTAAAGTTTTGAGGACATAATTACAGATCAGAAATCGTTCATAACTTTGAGAAGAACGTTAGCTGTGTTAGTTAGTCCCTCTAACATTCTCCTGTCTGATCAACGCGAGGGTTTTGTAACGACATGAAGTGAAGAAGCAAACATGCCATCCAGAGGCTTGAGCAAGACCGTTCACACCGGAAGTGCCTGTTGTTGCTTCTGGCGTTTGAGTAACAGCATGTGGTTTGAGGAGACGACATTAAAAATATAGCCTAGCAGAGCATAATCATAGTAGGCCTACATGATGAGAATTATACACGGTTATGAATTGCCACCTGGAGCAATGACATTGAACTTTACAGTAGGTTTACAGCAGTTACGCAAATATTACACAGCGATAGTTACGCAGACGTGACTTCCCGCTTCCGAAAGTGTGAGATGTGTGTGTCGTGATGAACGTCCTGTTAAACGCAGAAGTATGTCAGTAATCATGGAAGAGGTTTAAAGCTCGCTTCACCTCAGTTTGTGCAAACATCACGTTTTGCTAACGTCCCCATTAAGTATTGAAAAACGGTATGTCTAGGGGTGTAACAATACATCATGTGACAATATATTGCAATACAAAAATGCAACAATATATGTATTATATATATGTAGGCTATATAATATATGTATTGTGTATAGTTCACCCAAAATAAAAAGTTTTAGTGTCAGTACTACATTAAACTACTGTAATATAATGTATAATAATGCAATGGGGGAATATTTGTGTGTCCTGATAATGCCAAATGTCTGATGTTACCAGTAAAAAGTGGCTTATATTATTTTGAATATATCTAGTCGTGAAACAACACAAGAATATATTCGTCTAAAATAATTCTGTATTTTCAGCTTCAGAATCATGAATATTGTTATTCTGGTGTCTCTATTGTCCTGTCCATTGGGTTTCCTGTGCAAGTCTAAGCCTATTCATTTACACACACAATGTAAAATCAAAGTTAGCATTTTAATCAACAGTAAATGTTTTGTTAAAGGAGAACTCCGGTCAATTTTAACATTGAGCTCATTTTTTTGTAAATTTGGAGTGCTGTCAGTACAGAGAACAACGACAAAAATCGGTGTTGCCTACACCGTGTTATCCTCTTTTTAAAATTTGCACCCTGTTGACTTCAATGGGGCAAGTTTTAAACCTGCTTTTAGGCTCTTAACATCCTTGATGTGTCATTACAAGTGCACAGGTCATGTGAGTGATTCCTTCAGAGTGAACACGAGTGAATCTGACTGCAGTAGATGTGAAAGATATGAATAAAAATGATGCTAATTCAGCCAGCGCTCATACCTGTATTTACATCCTGTTTTCGGTTGAAGTCCAAAGTAGTCGATTGTCGAGTTCACGCGCATAGGTTTAGTACCTATGATCATGCGCGTGAACTCGACAATTGACTATTGGAGTTCTCCTTTAAAAGAACATTCCATTTTGCAAACATGGAACGTTACTTATAAACGTTACTTTTGAACATTCCGAAACAAGTTGTAACATTTAAAAAATGTTTGATGAACGTCCAACTCTGAACAAACATCCTATTAACGTTACAGGAAGAACATTTGCTCATAACTTTCCCTGTTAGCTGAGAGTTTATATCTCCAGAATACAGCTTTATACTGAGACATTTCTTCCTTGAAACTGTCTTTGTAACAAAACTATAAAACACATTTAGTTGTGTGGATAATGAAGCGGGGCTCGTTTGTGATTTCAATTCTATCAGATGGATGCTTAATATCACTGCGTTTAACATGCAAATGTTGCTCTGTTTAAAGTGATGTCTGTTCAGCTCAGTGAAATAATCAGATGCTGCTGCACATTTGCATCTTCATGACAGCGATATAAGTGCTTTTTATCAGCATAAATCATCATGAGGATAATGTTTAGCTGAGAACTATTTTGGCAACACTTTACAAGCAGGCTTCATTTGTTAACATTACTTAAGATGAACTAACCATGAACAATACTTCTATTCAGCACATTTATACTTTTTTAAAATTAAAAATGATATCTGTTAACATTAGTTAATGCACCGTGAAGTAACATGAATATAAACGTGTTTATTTAACAAAGGTTAATAAAAGCTGTAAAAAAAAATAAACATTGCTCATTGTAAGTTCATGTTAGTTAATACAGTAACTAGATTGACTTTATTGTTAAGTGTTACCACTATTTTATGTCTTTTTCAGTATCTTTACACTTGAGCAATAGAACAACTGTTAGTTATTTCAGTATCATTTCAAAATGTCTGCTTTCAGCCCTTCACATGTGCTCTGCTCTTCCTCTTTCACATGTGCATTCTGCTTTTCTTTTAGCTCAGGCTAGAAATAAAAAAGTGATATAATCGATTCTGCTGCTGCACATCCCACTCTTTGCAAAGGTGTTAATGACACTTTAAGGCTCTTGGTTCTGAGATGTAAGATGGAGCACAGTATAGATGCTGTAGAACGAAGCAATAACTTCATGCACTTGTTGCACAGGCGAACCACAGTTTCCTGTTCTCTGTAACCGCAGTGCAAAGCTTCACTTCTTCTTCAGATTACATTCAACACTCAAAAACCCCCAAAACTTTATGACAAACTGAAACTCTGAGAGCACGCTTAAAATCTGGAAGTCCAAATTTTATAAAAATTCATGATTGTTTGCCATTTCTCATACTGCCATACTGGTCATATCACATGCATTGGAAAAGCAAAGTTATTAAATTAAATGGCAATGGCATATATGAGCCTTTTCACTCTCAGATGTTTGGACTCGACTGTATTCCCAGCTAATATAAATGTGTTTCAAGAACATGTGGTTAACGTTCCCTTTAAGTTATGAAAACGTCATTTCTCAATGTTATCTAGTTTCAAAAGTTTTAAAAAACATTTTTTTCTTATTTATGCAAACATTAAGGAAACATTCTATTTTGCAAACATTATAGAATGTTACTTTTGAATGTTCTCTGAACATTCTGAAACAAGTAACGTTTAAAAAATGACAAACATACAACGTTTCAGAAAGTTCCATAAACGATGTATAAATAATGTTTTTGAGAACATAATCACAGACCAGATAGCGTTCTGTTAATGTTACTGGATGAACGTTTGTTCATAACTTGCCAGAGAACGTATTTTGTCAGCTGTTGCATTAATATTCAACTAAATCTACGAAATGCATCACATGTAAAGATGAATAATATTGATAATATCAGATGTTGCATTAATATCCAACTAAATCTATCAAATGCATCACATGTGAGGATGAAGCACAAACATTTCCATAATCAACTAAAGCTGTTTAAATGATTAGTACACATGATCTGATCAGGATCTGAAAGTTTCAGGCTGTTTCTCATTTGAAGAGTGCAGCATCTGTCAGACTCACACCAGTGATGGGATAACTTTCATACACACGACAAACACAGATAGTGATGATGTGCATCTCTTACCTGCAGACGACGGTGGACTTCAGGGTGGATCTGTGTCTGGTCACTTTCAGAGCTTCTGTTGCGACTCTATTCAAATGTGAGAGGAAGGAAGTGACATACACAGAGGCCTACACGACAGTGGAAACAGGAACACACACGGTCTATGTCTTTATAAGGTAAAACGCTTGACATCTGCACACAGCAACAAACATGATCGACATCTGACAGCATCTGTCACTACTCTGAGATTTAACAATGTTAAGGTTTGATCTTTTGAAATGGTCAATTCAAGAATGTCACCACAAGTCTGGGTGTACAAATGTCATCATTTAAGAAACATCCTCGGGAAGAAGTGTAGTCTATATTTGACTAAGTGTAACATGATTATCAGTCCTGAGTGTCATGAGTAATGTGGCATTTTTTTCTTATGTGTTTTTATTGCTCTTAGGGCATGAAAAACAAGATTTTAACTTTTTTTTTTTACACAATTTATTTTTTTGAAAAAGAGATTTGCAGATATCCATTTGAGTGGACAGTATGCATTTGGTTCTAGAGATTAAACATAATACAGTAATAACAAAGCAATACTGTCTGTACTTAATAAACCAATGAATAAAATTATATAAAATCATGTAAACACTATAAAATATATAAAAAAATATAATACAGCTTCAATTACTGCAAACGCAATTGAGTTTGTTCCCGTTCCACCACCAGACGGAGAACTTCATACAAGTTGAACATTGCGTGGCTTTGGTATCAGAACATGAGGATTCCATCAAAGATCTCATGCATTATATAATCAGATTACTTTAGGATGTAACGAGTAAAGTAACGTATTACAGGTAACGTGTGTTACATAATCAGATTACTTTAGGATGTAACGAGTAAAGTAACGCATTTCAGGTAACGTGTGTTACATAATCAGATTACTTTAGGATGTAACGAGTAAAGTAACGTATTACAGGTAACGTGTGTTACATAATCAGATTACTTTAGGATGTAACGAGTAAAGTAACGTATTACAGGTAACGTGTGTTACATAATCAGATTACTTTAGGATGTAACGAGTAAAGTAACGTATTACAGGTAACGTGTGTTACATAATCAGATTACTTTAGGATGTAACGAGTAAAGTAACGTATTACAGGTAACGTGTGTTACATAATCAGATTACTTTAGGATGTAACGAGTAAAGTAACGCATTACAGGTAACGTGTGTTACATAATCAGATTACTTTAGGATGTAACGAGTAAAGAAACGCATTACAGGTAACGTGTGTTACATAATCAGATTACTTTAGGATGTAACGAGTAAAGAAACGCATTACAGGTAACGTGTGTTACATAATCAGATTACTTTAGGATGTAACGAGTAAAGTAACGTATTACAGGTAACGTGTGTTACATAATCAGATTACTTTAGGATGTAACGAGTAAAGAAACGCATTACAGGTAACGTGTGTTACATAATCAGATTACTTTAGGATGTAACGAGTAAAGTAACGTATTACAGGTAACGTGTGCTACATAATCAGATTACTTTAGGATGTAACGAGTAAAGTAACGTATTACAGGTAAGGTGTGTTACATAATCAGATTACTTTAGGATGTAACGTATTACAGGTAACGTGTGTTACATAATCAGATTACTTTAGGATGTAACGAGTTAAGAAACGCATTACAGGTAACGTGTGTTACATAATCAGATTACTTTAGGATGTAACGAGTAAAGTAACGTATTACAGGTAACGTGTGTTACATGATCAGATTACTTTAGGATGTAACGAGTAAAGTAACGTATTACAGGTAACGTGTGTTACATAATCAGATTACTTTAGGATGTAACGAGTAAAGTAACGCATTACAGGTAACGTGTGTTACATAATCAGATTACTTTAGGATGTAACGAGTAAAGTAACGTATTACGGGTAACGTGTGTTACATAATCAGATTACTTTAGGATGTAACGTATTACAGGTAACGTGTGTTACATAATCAGATTACTTTAGGATGTAACGAGTAAAGTAACGCATTACAGGTAACGTGTGTTACATAATCAGATTACTTTAGGATGTAACGAGTAAAGAAACGCATCACAGGTAACGTGTGTTACATAATCAGATTACTTTAGGATGTAACGAGTAAAGAAACGCATCACAGGTAACGCGTGTTACATAATCAGATTACTTTTTAAATGTAACAAGTAAAGAATTGCATTACAGGTTAAGTGTGTTACATAATCAGATTACTTTAGAATGTAACAAGTAATGCGTTACTAGTATTATGTAATCATTTTTTAAATGTAACAGCAAATTGCATTCTAATAATACAAATACATTTATTTTTCAGCCAAAAAAAAAAAGCGTTATGTCAGATGAAGTATTTTCAAGAACAACAGTCACAGTAATAGTTGTTGCTGAAATATAGCTAGTGATGCATGATGTCCAATTTAGTGCACAGATGATTAATCAGAATTTCCTCCCAATCTAAAATCAATACTTGAAAAATGTAACATTGATATGACTCCTTAGATGGTACTTGATGCTACAAATTTTCTTTTTTTTTACCTGCAACAGTCTCCTAGACATTCCTTGTTTCCTTGACATTCGCATAACCAAGAGACGTTTCTAAGGGCCGGTTCACACAGATCGTGTTTTTCTATGCCACTGCCGCCACTTTCCCATTGTCTTTCAATGTAAACACATGCTAGACAGACGTCTTTAACCGCTTCACTCACGTCTACCATCTTTTGCAGCATGGCATTATAAATACGTGGCTCTCAAGTTATAATAAGTTCAACTTTGAAGGCCTTGTTTTTGTTCCACTGACCTGTGCAGCATGTTTTTTAAAAGGATAGTTCACCCAAAATGAAAATTCTCACCCTCAAGTTGTTTGAAACCTGTATACATTTCTGTCTTTCTTATGGGTAACCAAATGGTTTATGGACCCCATTGACTTCCATAGTATGGAAAAAAAAAAAATACAATGGAAGTCAATGGAGTCCATCAATTGTTTAGTTACTGACATTCTTCAAAATACCTTCTTTTGTGTTCAGCAGAAGAAAGAAATTCAATTCTTACAAGATTGGAACAACTTGAGGGAGAGTAAATGATGACACTATTCTCATTTTTGGGAGTCCAAACTGTCCCTTTAACAACAAATAAAGATTTTAACAGGCCGATAAATATTTGCAATACTTATTGTTTATGGGTTAAAAGCTCTCTGGTATGATTTGATTTAGCCTACATTTTAAACTGGTTGACTTATGTATGGATGTTACATACAAACTTAAGTTCTGCTAAGTTCTGTTTTCCTGGAAAAAAATATTTGGGAAAAAAAGAACGTTCTTAGAATTTTTTGTTTGTTAGCTGAGAATACTCACACACAAACACTAGTCAAACGCGCTTTCCTCGAGTATGAAAACTAAATGTATTATGTAACGCGGTTGAAAACAGCATATGACGTCACACGCGAAAATGTCACACAAGTGTCTTTGATCTTTACGCGCGCTGTGAGATTGACAGGCGGTTGCTAGGGCGGTTGCTAGAGACTCAGATTCTCGGCTGAGCTCTGGTGAGTTTTCAGACGCGGGTTATTGCTGTTTTCATGGTTTAAAGTTTGCAGAAACCTGTGAATTACGGAGGAAATTAAACCGACACAGAGAATGAAAGTTGATCAGGTTTATATCGCTTTGATTCGATCGTTAGAAACTGCATTAATCATTGAAAGATGAATAAACGATGTGTCTTCGGTTTCGATTTAGCGAGACATATTTGCAGTTTGATCCTTATAGAACAATATTAATAATAAATAAATAACATAAAGCTATGAGGTTATTTTCATGACGATTGATTTCTCTTTACTGTAATGCATTTAATCAAATTATGCTTTAGTATTTATTGCACTGTATTTAACCCATTCTGCTGCTGCTGCTGCTGCAAAAAAAGTATTAATAGCCCTGAAAAGTAACATGCAACCTATATTTCTTCCTGTTTATTTATTTATTTATTTTTTGCGGTGAAATGTGTCTCTTGCATGCTTAAATCACTATCGCTGATGTTCTCATTAACACTGATCAGAAAGAATCAATGTCATCCGAACACATGAAGCTGCTGAGAAGACCCCTGCCCCCTATAAAGACAGCACACTACAGCTCTGCGCCTGCGCACAGGACTGCAGGTGACTCCTGCATTTATCATATTACACGCGGCATAATGTGACCTTTTCCCGCCAACAGGGAACGGTTTTGGAATGTTCAGAGAAATTCAAAAGTAACAGTTCCATGATGTTTTCAAATTGATAAAATAGAATGTTGTCCAACATTGACATTGTTAACAAAAGTAAAACGTACCTTTTTGTTGAACTATTAATGCTGTGCGTTTAATTATTGATTTATTTGTATTATGCATTATTGTTTATGTTATTTATTATGTAACTTTATTCATTTAGCTAGATTTTTAATTAATGAGTCGTGTTTAAAAGCATCCCAGAATGCACCTGATGGGTGAGCAGAACTATAATATACACTCAATGTATTTAGGTCTAAATTCAAAATTTATTTGGATTTCACAGTTTTAATGTGATGCATATTTGTAAGTCATGCATACATTTATGTAACAGTACTAAATGTGTTTTATGCATTGTAACAAGGTTTATATGTTTATCATCAATGAATTCACTCATACATTTTAACTAACTAAATATTGCTGGTTCCATATTTAACCATGTTCATACGTTTTAATTGTATTAATTTAATTGTGAACAGATTTGTGCTCATTCTAAGAAAATCTGATTATTTAAATAGATTCAGTTGTTGATAATAAACTATGCCATGATTAAAAAAAAAAAGAAAGTTTGGTTATGTAAAACTATGTAATTCAAATGGATGGAAATTTTTATGCCATTTAAACACATAAATCTTACATTTATGCCTAAATAAGACTAATAAGAAGCTCAAATATGAGTTTTCATTTGTATCATGTTTTGATCTCTACATTATTCCATTAGCAGTGCACTATTAGTATAACAATATGAATATGATGATGTCATCTCTGTGTTTCCAGGCCCTGAACGGAGCGAGTGTGTTTGCAGTCCGCAGACATATCTTGAGGATTCTGCTTGTGTTGGCCAGATCACATTACCCAGAATCCTCAGCAGTTTCCCCCATCAGCCTCAGCGCACGCCCGCGGGTCGCCGACCTCTTGACCTCTTCTGCCTCAATGACTTCCTGCAGGTCGGCCGGCGTGTGTGTGTGTGTGTGTGTGAGCGGGTTGCTGACCTTTTGATCTCTTCTGCCTCAATGACTTCCTGCAGGTCGGCTGGCGTGTGTGTGTGTGTGTGTGTGTGTGTGTGTGTGTGTGTGTGTGTGTGTGAGAGAGTGTGTGAGCGGGTTGCTGACCTCTTGACCTCTTCTGCCTCTGACTCCTGTAGGTGTGCCGGTCGGTGAGTGTGTGTGTGACCTCTTCTGCCTCTGACTCCTGCAGGTGTGCCGGTCAGTGTGTGTGTGTGTGTGTGTGTGTGTGACCTCTCCTGCCTCTGACTCCTGCAGGTGTGCCGGTCAGTGTGTGTGTGTGTGTGTGTGTGACCTCTTCTGCCTCTGACTCCTGCAGGTGTGCCGGTCGGTGTGTGTGTGTGTGTGTGTGTGTGACCTCTCCTGCCTCTGACTCCTGCAGGTGTGCCGGTCAGTGTGTGTGTGTGTGTGTGTGTGTGTGTGTGACCTCTTCTGCCTCTGACTCCTGCAGGTGTGCCGGTCAGTGAGTGTGTGTGTGTGTGTGTGACCTCTTCTGCCTCTGACTCCTGTAGGTGTGCCGGTCAGTGAGTGTGTGTGTGTGTGTGTGACCTCTTCTGCCTCTGACTCCTGCAGGTGTGCCGGTCAGTGAGTGTGTGTGTGTGTGTGTGACCTCTTCTGCCTCTGACTCCTGTAGGTGTGCCGGTCGGTGAGTGTGTGTGTGACCTCTTCTGCCTCTGACTCCTGCAGGTGTGCCGGTCAGTGTGTGTGTGTGTGTGTGTGTGTGTGACCTCTCCTGCCTCTGACTCCTGCAGGTGTGCCGGTCAGTGAGTGTGTGTGTGTGTGTGTGTGTGTGTGTGACCTCTTCTGCCTCTGACTCCTGCAGGTGTGCCGGTCAGTGAGTGTGTGTGTGTGTGTGTGACCTCTTCTGCCTCTGACTCCTGCAGGTGTGCCGGTCAGTGTGTGTGTGTGTGTTTCCTCTTCTGCCTCTGACTCCTGCAGGTGTGCCGGTC
>CM040799.1:2482500-2490000 GCA_022829025.1 Squalius cephalus
TATGAGACATGCCACTTCCTCAATCCTCAATACAACTATATAAGGAAAACCCGTAACGGCAAAGATGGCGGTTGTATGCACATGTCCCGCCCCTCCCGCTGGAAAGCCAATCATCTGCTTTTAACAGTCAGCAGCTGACCACTAAGGAGCGAATGTACAGTGACGTGACATAACTGCCATATTCAACCTGTGCTTTCGCGCTGTGGCTGGCGCTGAGCCAAAGACGGACGCGCTCAGCGCTCGTCATAGGCTATATCACAACTGTTCAGTGTTTTAACCACATAATGTTTATTTTAGGTTTCAGACATTTAAATACATATAATTGTTTAAGTGCTTGGCACAACACCGGCATTCTGGATAGAGACGCAAATGAAGTTTGGTGTCGTGAACGTGAACCCTTGCGCATGCGTAGTAAAGGTATAACCTGTGGGGAAAAAGGCATTTTAAACCTTATTTTGGGGCAAAGTCATCAAACTTTTTCAGCGATTTTTATCATATTTTTACGGAAGCCCTGAACCGCAACGTAAAAAAAAAAAAAAAAGTATGTGTAAAAAAAAAAAAAAAAAAAAAAGTATGTAAAAAAAAAAAATGTATGCAAAAAAAAAAAAAAAAAGCTATCATTTCGAGATTAAAGTCGAAATGTTTCGAGATTAAAGTCGAAATGTTTCGAGAATAAAGTCTTCCGTAGAAGTTGTGTGTGTGTGCTTGCCGTTATTTCACACGTGTGCGTGCGTGTGTGTGTGTGTAAATACATACGCTTGTGAAGTCGAACTGCCGTCTATAATAGGCTCCGTACGTTCTGGATACATTTCAAGTGCATCATTCTGTATCCAATCATTTGACCGGATCCCGTGATTTCCTCAAATATAATAACCACTGGTGGTTGAGGAGAGATTCCCTGAAATGATTGTAAAGCGCTTTTAAGTGTAGGCCTACAGTAGACATATAGCGCTATATAAATGCCTCATTCATGCATTCATTCATTCATTCATAATGCTGGATATCTTGATCCAGTCTGACAGTATATTTTATAACGTCCTATAGCCTAATGTCATGTTGGTAGACCTGTAGAATATCCCTTTGTTGAAAGCCCAGATAAAAGTAAAAAGCTATTATTTTGTGTAGATCCAGTTTACACACACACACACACACACGCATGAATGCCTGTGCGGCAATGTGAAATAACGGCAAGCACACACACAACTTCTACGGAAGACTTTATTCTCGAAACATTTCGACTTTAATCTCGAAACATTTCGACTTTAATCTCGAAACATTTCGACTTTAATCTCGAAACATTTCGACTTTAATCTCGAAACATTTCGACTTTAATCTCGAAATGATAGCTTTTTTTTTTTTTTACATACTTTTTTTTTTTTTTACAGATTTTTTTTTTTTTTTACGTTGCGGTTCAGGGCTTCCGTATATTTTACTGCTGTTTCTATATATGCAGTTTTTATGTCCCGGTGACCAGTGAAAGTGCAGTTCTGACTCTCTGCCCATTCATTTAGATAGGAGCCTGGTCTTGTTAGTCCGAAATAGCTGCCCGGAGGCGTTGCCAAGATGGCGGCCGAGTGGCACGACTTGCCTAAAAGGACTTTGTTATTACGCAGGAATGAGAGTATAGTTCCCAGCCATATCAGCCTAGAAAATCGCAACTTTTCATTTCCCGTCGGTCTTAGTACACGATGTAACTACAGAAGAGTCAAGTTTTAAATAGGAAAAATATCAAAACTCTTTGGTCATTTTTTTGAGAGAGATGCTAATGGTCTTGTCCGATTCAATGATCTATGCTAAGCTATGCTAAAAGTGGTACCGCCAGACCCGGAGATCGGCTGAATGGATTCGAAAATGGTAAGACTGTTTAACTCTGGGGGAGTTGTAAAATGAGCCTATTTCCAAAAAAAGTGGAGTATCCCTTTAAAGGTGCTGACAGTCCTTAAAAGTCTTGACCTTACACACAGCCTTAGAGATGACCACTAAATCTAATCATCTAAAGACAATAGAGGCAACAACCCCCAACTGGAGATAATGGTACCCCTCAAATTGTATAAGACTAAGACTATGTGGGAAGATCAAAGACTAACAAAACCCCTTCAATGGAAACTATATTGAATCTAATCAGTAAATGGATGCCATCATGTTCACCTTGAATGCCCAATACAGTGTAGTTCACCTTAGTTTTTCATGTGATGTTATGTAAGGAAGTAGGATCAGCAGATCTTAAACATGTTCTTAAATTTGTAATCCTACAGTATGAATATGTGCACACATTGTTTTAAACATTTTCTAAGTGTAAATGTAAGCATTATCATTGATTACTCAAAGCATTGATTAATCATTAATACTCATAAATGGAGCTGTTTATTGAACACTGCTGTCAGTAAAAGTAATAATCCACAAGTGGATTTGTATTACTGTGATTTCACCGTAGTAAAGGGTTGTTCTCAGTACCATTTATAGCAATAATGAGATTAAATATTCTCAAACTCCCCCTGTAGTCAATCATATTATCCCTTAAAACTCATCTTTGATCACCAAAATTACATATTTATGTGTTTTTTCCTTTTTTGTCTTCATGCCTTAAAATATCTTGAATGTAACTCGACACCCTTGCCTCATTTACCATACGTGGTTCTATGAATATGCAAATGAGCCCCGCCTCCACCCACTCACTCAGCTCAGAGATCCACTGGTTGACGATAACACGTTGATCTGATTGGTTACAAGGTAGTTTGTGACGTCAGAAACACCAGCGATTTCAAAGCGTGTTTTTGAGACTGTCTTTGGTTCACTGCAGTTTTAAGGAGGAAATACTTGATACAAAATCTTGGAGGCCCCCCTCCCCCCTCGTAGGCTCGTGGCCCAAACTAACACAGCATCTTAATTTTTAGAAACAGTTTAAAACAAAACCACTTTCTCAAACTCCATTTCTTGTGATGTTAACTGTGACAGCAAAGGAGATCTATAAATATATAAAAGACAAAATGGAAACTATCACAGAACAAAATCAGAAAAAAGTTTGTGTGTTTTAACGTGTGTGTGTGTGTGTGTGTGTTTGGGTAGTGTGTGTATGCATGTATCCACACATGCACAGGTCCAAGGGCTCGATGTTTGCAAGCACACATGTATATATGTGTACATGAACATAATGAACATGCTCCTGAAAACTACATTTTTCTCTTATTTTCAATCTCTCCCATTCACTTTCAATGGCCGGCAGTTTTTGACCGAAATGAGGTGCCTACTCTCAGACAGATGAGGCCTACGATTAATCAGATGCAAATAGAAATATAAAACCAGTCCTAATTGAAAGAAAACAAGTTGACAAAAAGATTGAATCCAATATCGGGTGATGATTTAGCATAACAAGTGATTTATAAGCAAATGTTTATAGGCCGGTCATTTTTGGCCGGGAACATCAAAAGTGTTATAGGGTTTTGAACACAACCTGAGGGTTAAAAAAAACTGTAAAACGGGGCGAGGGGGTCTGAATAACTTTTCGAGATTAAAGTTGAAATATTTCAAGAATAAAGTCGAAACAGTACGAGAATACAGTCTTCCGTAGAAGTTGCACGTGTGCTTGCCGTTGTTTCACATTACCGCACAGGCATTCATAACGGTGCGCGTCCACTGGCGCAAAACAACTGTTTCCAATTCATTACTCATTGTGTGTGTGTGTGTGTGTGTGTGTGTGTGTGTGTGTGTGTAAAGAAATGCGCTTGTGAAGTCAAACTGCGTCGGACATGGATCTACACAAAATAATAGCTTTTTACTTTTATCTGGGCTTTCAGCAAAAGGAAATTCTACACAGGTGCCAATCTACCAACATGCATTAGGCTACCATTATAGGACGTTATAAAATATACTTCGCCGGAATAGACTTTAGCAAACACTTTTCAGACTGGATGGAGATATCCAGCTTTATGAATGAATGAATGAATGAGGCATTTATATAGCGCTATATGTCTACTGTAGGCCTACACTCAAAGTGCTTTACAATCATATCAGGGAATCTCTCCTCAACCACCAGTGGTTATTATATTTGAGGAAATCACGGGATCCGGCCAAATGATTGAATACAGAATGATGCACTTGAAATGTATCCAGAACGTATTTACGTTGAAGGAGGAGACAGTACGGTTTCTGTTAAGTGTTCTTGACCCAGATGGTGTTGCCTATAGACGAAAATACATCAGAAACACTGACGTAAAGTTTGGACCAGATTGTGAGACCTACTCTGGCGGAGTCAGTGCTCGTCTATTGGCAACTCCATGGTAGGGGAGACCAGGGACAGTTGCAACACTTTTTGCATTTCTCTCTGTTACTCAGAGACTATTTGGACTAGACCAACCAAATTTGTATATATTAAACTTGCATCTGTCTGCTAATTACCCATACCATTTAAAGATGATTACATATGACATATCGTTCACAGTATTTATTTGGATGGAAGAAGCCAGATGTTGCAACTGAACCCGACCCAGGGGACGGTTGCAACATGTTAAAAATACCTTAAATTTCACTAATTAACTCAATGAGCATAGAATTCTGAAAATATTTTAGTCTATATTAGTTTTAGGCCTACTATAATAATATTATTTATTTATACAATACAATTATTGTAGCCTATTATTTATTTATTTAGTCATATTTATCAAATAACAGTTATTGAGTTTTGTTTGTTGTAGAACATAGGCCTACATAGATTCGGTGTGCAGGAATTACAGATGCTATTCAATCTCTCCATATTTCAGTTTCAGACAGGAAGAAGTGAACAATTTGCATTGCAACAAACTTTTATTAAACATGCAATTTATAACTTGTTGCAACCGTCCCCAACCCTATCAGTCATGACAGAACATCATACGCCTGCTAGACACACTGACTCTGACACATGCTAACCATGGCACTTAGAAGTCAGCAAAACAATAATTCAAATTAAGTTTTGATAATTCATACAAAATGTCAGGACAGTATGACAAAAATATATTTGAAAATTGATCATGATACTTTATTGTGTACACATAAATTATTGTTAACACACAAACACACACACATTAATGAATTTTATTTTAATTTAATAAAAAAGAAAAAAGAAAAAGAAAAGAAAAGGATGAGTTCACACAGAGTCTTGGAGGCCCCCTAGAGGTCGGAGGCCAGTCCGCCCGGTGGTAAATCCGGCCTTGCATATAAACAACATTAAAAGCTGGATTTCACCACGGATGGACTTTAAGATTGTGTTTTCCCGCAGGCTCATTTCATCTGTGATCTCCCTGACGTGACGTCACTGTCTGAGCGTCTCCAGTATCTGAACGTGTCCTTCAATGACCTCACACACGTTCCTCAGGAGGTGCTTCAGTCACATTTGTTCTGTTTCCTGTCATGATTCAGATCGCGATGTTTGACGTCCCTCGTCTTCCTCTTCCAGGTGTGTGATCTTCGTCAGCTGCAGGTGTTGAAGATGAGGAATAACCCCATAGAGGAGCTTCCCGCTCAGATCAACAAACTCCACAAACTCCAGACGCTGGTCGTCTCCTTCTGCAAGATCACACAACTGCCCACCCAGTGAGAGACACACACACACACACACACACACACACACACACACACACACACTAACACACTCACATACTCACACACTCACTCACTCTCACACACACACAGACACACAAACGCACTCTCTCACACAGAGACACACACACACTCACTCACTCTCACACACACACACAGACACACAAACGCACTCTCTCACACAGAGACACACACACACTCACTCACTCTCACACACACACACACACACACACAGACACACAAACACACTTTCTCACACAGAGACACACACACTAACACACGCACATACTCACACATGCTCTCTCACACACAAACACACACTCACACACACTCACTCCCACTCACATTTGCACACACACGCACTAACACTCACACTAACACACACACACACACACACACACACTCACATACTCACACACACATACACTGACACACTAACACACTCACTCACACACACACACACACACACACACACACACACACACTCTCACACAGACACACACACTAACACACACACATACTCACACATGCTCTCTCACACACAAACACACACTCACACACACTCTCTAACACACACACACACTCACTCCCACTCACATTTGCACACACACACACACACACACACACGCACGCACTAACACTCACACTAACACACACTCACATACTCACACACACATACACTGACACACTAACACACTCACACACACCAGCCCGGTCTCACCCCAAAATGTCACATACTGACGCGTCTTGACCAAACGGCAATATACGACGAAAAGGGTACCCCTAAAACGTCCATATGAGACGAAGACATAAGCGCACCAGCAGCGCCTCTTAGCGGTACCCTAACGCATACCTAAACCTACCCATAACCCGAATAGTCACATATGGACGTTTTAGGGGTACCCTTTTCGTCGTATATTGCCGTTTGGTCAAGACGCGTCAGTATGTGACGTTTGGGGGTGAGACTGTGTTGCACACACACACACACACACACTCTCACACTGATACACACGCACTAACAAGCACAAACTCACACACACTCTCTCTCACACAAACACACACTTACTCACACACAGACACACACACACACACACACACACAATCCCACTCACATTTGCAATGGTAAATGGTTGTAATTCATGAATGCTGTATAGGGGTTATATGATGGTTCTAAATAGAACATGATTTTGTATATTTGGTTTAATGCAATGTGTTTACGCGGTTTTATGTTTAGAAAGTCATTATTCTACACATACTGTACATTATTATTGCTCCTTTATGCCCCGCCTTTCTGAAACGCGTCGATTTTTACAAAGCTCATCGTTCTGAAAAGTGTGGTGTGCTCTGATAGGCCAGCGATCCAGTGCATTGTGATCGGCCCAAAAAGTGTGTGACGGAAATGCCACGACCCTTTTACCATATTTGGAACATCAGCTCCCAGAGCAATAATGACAGGTGATAATGTCAGTACCTTATCAATTCGAGACCGAGTCTGATCCGGAAAATGCAGATGACCGAAGCTGATCAACTTAGCCAGCGCGAGTGGACCAGAACGTATCAGATTGGTAAAGTTTTATTTCATTGGGGACATAATTACTGATTATAATGACTTATACTGTATTTTTACGTGCCGCGCTATGGGTGGTGTGTGATAACCAGTGTTGGGGGAAACTCATTACAAGTAACTTGAGTTATGTAATCAGATTACTTTTTCAAGTAACTAGTAAAGTAACGCATTACTTTTAAAATTTACAACAAAATATCTGCGTTACTTTTTCAAATAAGAAACGCTAGCTACTTTGTTTTCCCATTTATTGACTGACAGCTCTTCTGTCCCAATGCTGAGACAAATCAAAGTGCAGAGGCGTTGTGTGTGAGTGTGTGTGTGAACATGATGGTTATTGTAGTTCTAGACTAAATGTGAGT